>JACEIK010000229.1:99413-114441 GCA_018107945.1 Datura stramonium | reverse complement strand
TAGTTAGAGGAATGGGTCCAGTCCCTGTGGGTTCGACATTCCGGTTCTTAAAAAGAGCCACTATATTACTTGCACGACCCGTACACTTGCGGGCCCATCACTCTTATCATGAAGTTCTATCCTTGTTTAAGTTATATGAAATTGACATGGGTTCTGTAGATCTAGAACATATGTCACATTGTATGTATTAGAATATGATTAGAACTTATGGGCTTTGACCAATGTGAAGTTTGTGCATGTTTTCACTACGATTACAATGTAAATATTTTGGGTATGAGTTACCTATGGTAATGGCATGATTATTGAATTTTTATCATGAATTAGAGTAAATTCAAAATGGGGTTTCATGAAATATTCATATGCTTTCACTATGAGCACGTTGTACATGTTCAAGGTATGAGTGGATTGCATGGGTTATTCGCAAATCAATAATATATGATTCAACGTACATATGTTAAAGTACAAGTTTGACCTATGGGCCTTACGGGAATCTAAGATATACGTCATATTCTATGAACACGAGATTTGAATGTTGTGGATATGTGTAAAGTATGATATGATCCTATAGATGTTTCATAAATTTAAAATGTATGGATAAAATGGTGATTCAAGACCATACTGATATGAATTGTGATAATAAAGCATGAGATTGATCCTTCAGCATTGGGGTTGTTGTCAAAGAAAGTAGCCATAATCAATTCTAAATAAGTTCAGTATGATGTAATTAGTTGAATGCTTAGGTCTCTAAGTAGCTGCAGTAATTTAGAATAGACGAATGATGACAGATTATCATATATCATGTTCTACCTTAATCAATAGGTCAAGGATTCTGTACAGAAGAGAATGTTTCCCTAGTATCTAGGATTCTCCACAACAGAGAACGTTTCCCCTAGTCAGTCAGGGATTCTCTACAGCAGAGAATGTTTCCCTAGTAAGTCCGGGATTCTCCATGGTAGAGAATGTTTACCTTAGTCAGTCAATGACTCTCTATATTAGAGATGATCTTTCTTAGACAGCCAGGGACTCTCCACAGTCGAGAACGTATCCATTCGACAGTCAGGGACTCTCTATGATATCAGTCACGGCTTTGGTCCTCAGTATTTGTTCAGTATATAACCTTTGCGCATTGGTTGATTATATTTCAGTAAATGTTTCATATAATGTCATCATATTAATATGTATATGTGTATCTCAGAGAGGGTTGTTGTATCTCCTTTCCGTTATATTTCCATTAATGTGTATAGAAATATATGTTTCATATAATGTCATCATGTTAATATGTATATGTGTATCTCAGACAGGGTTGTTGTATCTCCTTCCAGTTATATTTCCATTAATGTGTATAGTTTACTTTATTCTTGTATACTTGCATGTTTTTGTTATTTACACTTCCCGCATACTTAGTACATTCCAAGTACTGACTGCATGCCTTTATGTGCTTTATCATTTCATGATATAGATTCAGGTTTCTAGACTCAGCCTAGTGGTTAGATACGCTTCATTCCCCTCTCAGTTGCTTGTGGTGAGTCATCATCTCTCAGGGACACAATTTATATTTACCTTATGTTTCAGTTCTCAAATTTTAGGAGTTAGTTGGGGGCTTGTCCCAGCAACTCATCAGTTTAGTAGAGGCTTTCAGACATGTCTAGATAGATTTAGCTTTGTATCAAAGTGTTGTTACATTTGTTCTTATGGTTTTTAATTTGATTCTTTTAGTTAGCTTCTGCTTAGTATGTTTTTTTAGTTGTTTCTATTATTAAGTGATATTCTATGATTTTTCCATGGGTCGACTTGGAGCCTCTTGGGGTTCCTTGTCCCGTGTATTGATCCAAGCCTATGTATGGGTTCTGACAAACTTTGTATTAGAGAAAAGGTTTAAAGTGTCCTAGGGTGTTTGAAATCCACGTTAAGTACAGTCTTCTTCATGGGTGTGAAGCGCGCCACACTTATGATAAAGAGTCTATGAGACGTTTAAGAAATGTTCCCTTTTTTGCATGATCTGAGTTGTGCGAAGAAATGTCTCTCCATTCCTTTAATTCGTGCTATTAACATGTGTAGAAACATGTCTCCTCAAGGAACCACCGGAAGTCAGCCAGCCTCACCAACTCCAATGGATCCCATGTTAAGGAATTTTACGGATGTAGAACTCGAGGCCGCAGTACGAGTGTTGATACGGTCCATGATCACCCAGCCTAACTAGATGACTATCGCATTAGCAAACCCTACCAGAGGGGCAGTAACTATTAGAGTTCAAGACTTCACGAGGAGGAGTCCAACTAAGGTTGATGGTTCGGGTATGGAGGGAGAGTTTAAGGGGAAAGAAAGGAGGAACAAAAGGCCCTAGACAAAAAACCTTGAGAGTTCCTAGCAGGGGTCAAGTAGTAGGAGTCACTCTCAACCCCAACAGAGGTGTTTAACTCAGGTTTGGGGATATCAGCCCCGGGTGAGGGAGATTACTTATCCAGTTTATCGACGCTGCGGGAAGAGCCACCTAGGAAGGTTCTTGGCCGGTTCAGATGTTTGTTTTTATTGTGGCCAGCCCAGTCATAAGCACAGAGATTGCCCATAAGCCAAGTGGGATGGCCGGAGGGTCTGTGCTCCAGCAAACAGGTCTGTAGCCCACCCATCTCAGCAGCGCAGGTTACCTAGAGCAAGTGGCAACTCAACCACAGATGTAGTCACAGGTACGTTATAAGTCTTTGTATCATGTTCATGAATTCCTTACTCTCAGTTAGATTAGATATCGTGAAATCTAGCTCTGTATCAGAAAATGACTTGAGAATGATGGCTCAATCTGTACCAGCTCAGTGCCAGTTGGAGGGGAAGAATCCTTCTCAGTGTTCTATTTAGTCCTATGTCTATTTCATTGTTTTTTGGTCCCTCTTACACCTTATCATGCATGTGCAATTGGGATATTCAGTTCGGAGATGTAAAATCAGCCCGTAGTAAGATATTCCATTGGTTTCAGCTGCAATTGATCAATTTTGGGATTTCAGTTCCATCCCTATCCCGTCAGTATGTTTAGCCAACATTCAAGGACAAATGTTCCCGAGGGGGAGATGTTGTATAACCCCGAAATTTTCTACAATCAGACTCCGGACTTAGAGAAAGAATTCAGAAGGAAGGTGGAAATTTCACCATAGAATGAGTCATGGTATGACTCGTTAGGTGACAACACGAGTTATGGTGAGACTCGTTGTAAGCAGTCAGTGAACTCCTGTTCAATGTTCTGAGGTAATGACCCATGTCACGACTTGTTGGGTGAGGAGATGAGTCGAGTGGTCCTGGTCACGAGCAGTAGCCGAAAATATCAAGACTCTAAGGGTCTAGGGACATGATGACTCGTTAAGTCCAGTAATGGTTCATCTTGAAGAGTTTTCGAGTGGAATTCAGATATAATGCAAGTTGAGACAATGGTGACGACGGATGGTGACCACGAACTGTTAGGTGAGGCGACGACCCGTCATGTCGATTGTTGGAAGGATTTGAAGGATTTGTCTAGTTTTGACGATGAGTGGACATGAAGAGTCATCAAGTGCAGTAACATCTCGTTAGGTCAGTCATGAGAAGGGAGAGCATGCTTGTTGGCTTCAGTGGTAACGAGGAGAGCCATGAGTCTTCAATTCAACTAATGACTCGTGGAGTCAATCATCAGCAGGTTTGAGGGAATTCTTTGAGAAATATTCCAGTGCACTCCACGACTTGGCACCACGATTCGTTGCCAAGCCCACGACTCGTGGAGTGCCTCGTGGGGGACTGGCAGGTGGATTTTTCCTGCATATTTCCAGGGTTGTTTCCGTAAAATCATATACTTCTAACTCCTAAAATATGTCATTTTAAGCATTTTATGGGACATTTTTAAGGGTTTTTCTAGCCTAATACCTCACTCCCTGAAGATATTCCCTCAAACTCTTCTTCCTCCTCTCTCTCAAGACACAAGGATTCATTAAGGGTTTTTTCAAAGGCTTCAAGGTTCAAGTTCAAGTGGGGTTTTCTTCGAAGCAGGTATGTGGGCTTTCATCAAGGACATCCTTTCATCCTTGTTCCCTAAATTTTCATTTAAAAAAACCCCTAAATTCATGATTCTATAAAGCATGTTCTAGGGTTCTAATTTATGCATTAACTCTAATATGTTTTTCGTAAATTCTAAAGACTCTCATGATTAATAGTAGTGCATGTTCATGAGGTTACTTATATCTTTCCTAAAAATATGTGTGTGATATGTGAATAGCATGAATGTGGGATTTTCACCATGAATTAGTCTAGATTTCAAATGGAATTTCATAAATTAATCATATGCTCTTATCCTGATGTTATATCCTTGTTTAAGGTATATGTAATTCACATGGGTTCCGCAAATCTAGAACATATGTCACATTGTATGTGTTAGAATACAATTAGAAATATGGGCTTTGACCAATGTGAAGTTTGTGCATTTTTTCACTACGATTACGATGTAAATATTTTGGGTATGAGTTGAACCTGTGGTAATGGCATGATTATTGAATTTTCATCATGAATTAGAGTAAATTCAAAATGGGGTTTCATGAAATATTCATATGATTTCACCATGAGTTCGTTGTACCTGTTCAAGGTATGAGTGGATTACATGGGTTATTCGTAAATCTAGAATATATGATTTAAGGTGCATATGTTAAAGTACGAGTTGAACCTATGGGTCATACAGGAATCTAAGATGTACGTCATATAATATGAACTCAGGATTTGAATGTTGTGGATGTGTGTAAAGTATGATCTGATCTTATAGATGCTTCATGAATGTAAAATGTGTGGATTAAATGGTGATTCGGGACCTTATTGATTTGAATTGTGATAATAAATCATGAGATTGATCCTTCAGACGTTGGGCATTTTGTCAAAAGAAAGTAGTCGTAGTCAACTCTAAATAAGTTCAGTATGATTTAATTAGTTAAATGCTCATGTCTCTGATTAGCTGCAGTAATACAACAGAGAATGTTTCCCCTAGTTATTCAGAGATTCTCTATAGCAGAGAATGTTTCCCTAGTAAGTCAGGAATTCTCCACAGCAGAGAATGTTTTCCCTAGTCAGTCAGGGATTCTCTACAGCAGAGAATGTTTCCCTAGTCAGTCTGGGATTTTCCACAGTAGCGAATGTTTCCCTTAGTCAGTCAGTGACTCTCTATATCAGAGATTGCTCTTCCTTAGACAGTCAGGGACTCTCCACAGCCAAAAATATTTCCCTTCGATAGTCAAGGACTCTCTTTGATATCAGTCACGGCTTCGGTCCATGGTATTTGTTCAGTATATAAACTTTGTGCGTTAGTTGATTATATTTCAGTAAATGTTTCATATAAAGTCATCATGTTAATATGTATATGTGTATCTCAGATAGGGTTGTTGTATCTCCTTTCAGTTATATTTCCATAAATGTGCGTAGTTTACTTTCTTCTTGTATACTTGCATGTTTTAGTTATTTACGCTTCCCGCATAGTCAGTACATTTCAAGTACTGATCGCACACCATTATGTGCTATATCATTTCCTGATATAGATTCAGGTTTCCAAACCCAGCTTCGTGGTTAGATACGCTTCATTCCCCTCTCAGCTTCTTGTGCTGAGTCCTCATCTCTCGGGGATGCGATTTATATTTACCTTATGTTTGAGTTCTCAGATTTTAGGAGTTAGCTGGGGGCTTGTCCCAGAAACTCATCAGTTTAGTAAAGGCTTTCAGAATTGTCTAGATAGATTCAACTTTGTATCAAAGTATTGTTACATTTGTTCTTATGGTTTGTAATTAGACTCTTTCAGCTAGCTTTCACTCAGTATGTTTTGTTAGTTGTTTCTATTATTAATTGAAATGCTATGATTATGCCATGGGTCAACTTGGAGCCTCTCGGGGTTTCTTGTCCCGTGTCTCGATTCGGGCCTATGTACGGGTCATGACAAGGTTATGTCTACTTATTCCAGTTTTGCTTGAAAAAGGAAAATTGAATATGGGTGGAAAAACAATTGTAGGCAATTGGGTATGAAGTGTGTGGGGTTGGGCTAGGGATAGCCAAAACCCATAGTCATGCACCCATTAGAGATTTGAGGCTAGAGATAGGTCAAATCTTCCTTAAGCTACAATATATTAATTAATTGAGGCCATAGGGTTTGAGAAAACTCAAGGAATGGAGCACCCAATTGGTTGAAAAACATCGGGTGTTACTCTAGCCACAATATTTATGCATATGAGTGGTTATTTGATTTTCTAGTTAATCCTTATCCAATCGAACCCCCATCAATAGCATACTCCTAGCCCTTTCTTATAATTGTTCATTCAATTTGGTTGCCTTATTCTCTTGGTAGTTGATTTTAAATTCAAATTGTGATCTCGCTTTTTCCCCAACATTTTATTTTTATTTTCAAATGCATGGATGCAATCTTAATTCAAGTCAATAGATAAATTTTGTGTTATTCAATCACTATTTCCTGTCGATTCGACCTTGACTCTTAGTTGGGTATTTATATTGCGATGATCGTTTACACTTCCTCCTTGTAAGGAGTGCATTTGAACGTCATCAATTTTGGTGTCATTTCCGGGGAATAGGACTAGATAGCCCCTAGTTGATTGTGGATTTGAATTACTTTAGCATCTTGTGTTTTGTTTTTACAAAGATAGTTGTTTTTGGGTGTCTCTTAGGATGACTAAAATTAGTCAACATTCGCAAGAAGGTTCAGTGGATAGTTATATGGACCACGATGATGATGACCCCATGATGCCAGATATAGCAGGTACCATTCACCTACCAGTCACTGTAGGGAATGCAGTGTTCCATATGACCAACACAATATTACACCTGCTACAAATGAAAGGACTCTTCCGAGGTTAGCAAAGTGAAGATGCAAATTTACATCTTCAAAATTTTCTTGAGATATGCCAGCATTTCAACATCACAAATATAAGTCAAGAGTCAATCAGATTGAGGCTCTTCCATTCTCCTTGGTTGGGGAAGCGACCATGTGGCTAGAGTAACTTCTTCCGGGATGTATCACTTTATGGCAAGAGTTGACTGAAGCTTTCTTGGATAGGTTCTTTCCTCCATCGAGGATGTTGCAGCTGAGAGATGATAATACTAACTTCAGGCAAATTCGGGGTGAACCTTTACATAAAGCTTGGCTTCGGTTCAAGAAGAACGTGACCCTATGTCCAAGCCACGGGCTGCTGAATGGAGTGATCCTTCAAAGTTTTTATTATTCCTTGGATTCCATCAACAAGCTCGTGGCTAATAACTTGGCAGGTGGATCTCTCATTGACCAGCCCTATGATATATCCAGAGCTCTTTTTGATAGAATGACCAAAACAAATCGAGCTTGGCATACGAGGGACATTGAAGTACCCTCAAATGATGCTAGTCCAAGTGTTGTGACTGTGGATATGTGGAGAAGATATGAAGAAAGGGATGAGACCCTAGAGAAGATGATGACCCAACTCGAGTTGATGACAAAGCAAGTTTGGGGAACCGGGTCAAAAAATGCTAATGTTGTGGGGACTCAAAGTCCTATGCACTATGAGAATGAAGCTTCACCACTGAGGTATGAAGAAGAGTGCCAATTCATGGAAAATCAAATGGGGGGTTCTTGATCGGGGTACCTAGGAGTCCATCAAGGCCCTTGGCACCCACGGGAAGAGATTCAAGGTTCGGGAAACTGCGACAACCATGATTGGGTTGATAGAAATGATAGATGGGTTAATCGTAATTAAAATTGTGATGGGGAACGTTATCATTGAATCTCAAACCCATATGTTCTCCCTCTAAAGGCTGAAAATCCCTAGTTGCAACCTGGTGTGAGCGATGTGGGAAGCTCCAATATTGAAGAGATGCTAGCTAGAGTACTCAAGAGAGAGGAATCGATTGATAACGGGGTGAAAAAGCTCAAAAGGGAGGTGTCTAACTCACCCAAGAAGTGAGTTCACATTCAGTTTCTATCTAACACTTAGAAGTTCAAATGAATCACTTGTCCATGCAGATGAACCCCAGGATGAAAGGGACACTCCCTAGTTATATGATGCCTAACCCCAAGAAGGACAATCATTGCATGGTTATCGTCACTAGTAGTCGCAAGGTGTTGGATGATGGGGGTGTTAAGCCAAAAATGTTATTGACCCAAAAGAAAAAGATGATATGAATGATGAGGTGCCAAAAGCATCAAATATTGTTGATGATATTGAAGAACTTGATGAAAGGGGAGTTGATGTTTACCCCGAGAAAGCAGTTAAAGAGGAAATGAGTAAAGAGGATTTACTCGACATGGGCCAAGTTCCTAGTAGTACACCTCCTTATCCTCAGAGGTTAGCGAAGAAGAAGGGGATAATTAGTTTCAAAAATTCAATGAGATATTTAGTAAATTGTCCAGTAATATACCTTTGGTGGATGCATTGCTCCAAATGTCGGGTAATGCAAAATTAATAAAAGAATTGTTGAAGAAAAAGAAGGTCATTAATGTTGTTATAGGGGATGTAACACACCATTGCAATGCTTTGTTGACAGCAATCCAGCTCCCAAAAGAGAGGATTGATGGCATGTTCAAAAAAGCCCTAAGTGATCTTGGGGCAAGCATAAATCTGATACCGCTCATTATTTTCAAAAAGTGGTGTTGGGGAATCCCAAACCCACCTCAATGAGGTTATTGATGGCAGATCGATCCATAAAGAAATTGGTGGAAATGTTGGAGGACGTCTTGGTTCGGGTAGACAAGTTCATCCTTCCAGCCAACTTCATTGTGCTAGATTTTGATATGGATGTTGAAGTAGCTATCATCTGGGGGAGACCATTGCTTTCCACAGGAAGAGCGTTGGTAAATGTGGGGCTTGGTGAGTTGAAATTTTTAGTGGAAGGTGAGGAAGTCACCTTCAAGGTCTATTAAACCACTGAGCCACCAAATGAGTACAAGGTGATAGAGGTCTTGAATGATGAGGTAGCACAAGACAAAGTTTTGTATTGATGAGGCTGATTCGGAGAATAAACCTCCGAAAAATTGACAGTTGAGGAGGTATTTGTCATTCCACGACGTTAAATAAGGTGATTCTTGGGAGGCAACCAAAGTGTTTGTATATTTTGATGCCTTGATGCTTTGTTTATTTTGTTTTTGTAGGATGATTAGATGAGAAACAAGGATAGGGAAAACAGTGTTGCCACTATGCTAGATTGGTGAAACACCGGTGCTCAAGAGCAAGTCGCTTCCCTATCACATGAGCAAAGCAGAATTGGGATAAAAAAAAAGAAGAGGAAGCCGATGTCTCGCTGGCGAAACATCGGTGGAATTCCATAGTCGTCGTTCTAGCGTAGGTGTGGATCGGTACACCTGGAGGGAATATAAAAATTAAAGGGTGAGTTGCGACCCACAGACATAACGCAGATGACGATCCATGAAAAATTGGTTAGTCGCTGTCATAAAGCAGTGAATTGGGCATACAAGAGGTCACTTGCACTTGAACCGTTGAAATTCCAGTGCTCACTGCTGGTCGCAGATCTAGCGTGGGTGGAGGTAGGTAATTGTATTTCTAATTATTACCGACCCATTGACTAACCCGATCCGTAGCACTTTAGTTAAATCATAAAATCAATCAAAACACCTTTTTACCTTTCCAACACACACTCTCTCCCCACCTCTTCACCTAACCACAACCCTTTCACCTTCCCAATTTTCCTCCATTAAACCCATCATTTACACCCACCTTTTCACTACCCAATCACACTCCCTCTCTTCAACCAATAAAAAACCCCCATTGTCATTCTCTTCTTTTCACTACTACTCACTCAAACTCGCTCTTAGAAAAAGAAGTTTTCACTCTTTGTAACACCATTGTTGGTCAAGCACAAAGCTTCAATCTCTGTAATTCTTCTCAATTTTCAAATTTGTATGTGTTAATGAGCTCTTATATTGTTTTAATCTTGTTGTTTTTGAAAATATGAATTGAAAAAAATGAAACATGCTACATCTGATATTTTCAATACCCATTTCCACATTTCCCATTTTGTGAGTTCCTTGTGTTGAATGATTTTTATGATATGGGTATGATGAGTGTTTGAATACTTGAGTAATATTGGGGTAGTTACTTATTTTGTGGAAATGTCTATGGAAATGGTGTTCTTGATATAATGGTTAGGGTGAGAACTGAGTAACCCCGTGTGCTTAAAATGCATGATTTTCCTGATGATAGATAGAGTGACGTCTTTCTTAAGGGTAAATCATCTTTTTTATTTTTGTTTTGGTTGTGCTGGTTCAGTGAATAAAAATTATAATGTGAAGTGAGTGAGTGAGTCATGAATTTGAGGGAATTCTGTTAGTTGAGTTGGGAGTGAAAATTACTGAGCGGCATCCGCCAGCGAACCGCGGTCAGGCCCAGTGAAACTCCAGTTGCAACACAGGTCTGCGTGTAAGGCTTCAGTCCACTGCCTAGACCCGCATTTCACCTGCACTTTGTGGGTTAAGACCGGCAAAATGTCAGTGTGGCACCAAATAAAAAATATTTTCACCTAGTCTTCTTCCAAGTACTAATGGCTCAGCGGCAATTCGCAAGTCTGCATTTTGCTGGTCTCACACCGGCACCACCAGTACTTGTTTTTTATTATGGAAATTATTGGTCACCCAATCCTTAGAATTTTGTTCCTTGTCTTAGGATAGTTTCTGTTTTTTCTTTTCAATTATGAAAAATACAAACAGAAATATTGTTTTATTGTGGCACTAACATGGCTTTGCATAATTATGACTTCATCTAGGCAGTCAGACAAGGGAAAGGCACCCTCCATTTTAAAAAGCTAGAGCAACGGGAAGGGCAAGCAAAACCCATACCCCACCAACACCAAGGAGGAAATCATCTTTTGTGTGCCCAACATGAAGGCACACTTTGTCATCTGTAAAAGCAGATCAATCACAACTGAGAAAAGATTTGATCTAGTGGGGATGAGGAATGACTTAGCCAATATCATTTCCCAATTCAACCACTGTCAATGGCACGTAATTGTTGAGCCTCTTCCAAAGTACTACACTAACTTGGTGCCTAAGTTTTATGCATTATACAAGGCACGGTAAGAGGCTATGAAGAATAAAGAGAAGATTGATGATTTTCCCTGCCTTCCCTCAGCCCGATCAGGGGTGTGGAGGTAGATATTACTTTAGCTGCCATTAGTGCATTATTCAGGGCTGATGAGATCGCTCTAGGGACTAAGTATGCAAATAGAGTGGCCGACAAAGAAAATCAATTCCGCTGGATAGCTCCAATCGTTGCTAATGGTAAGCCATTATGGGCCTCTATGGGTGGGGAGATTTCGAGGCATGACCTTAAGTTTGAAGTAAAACTATGGTTGGAGTTTGTGTGCGGCCAAATTATGTCATCAAAAAATGACCAAAGAGTGAACTTAGAGGAAGCTATACTCATCTCCTGTAAAGGTCAGACAACAGAGAATGTTGATGCCATATGCGGTGCTTATTTCTCAGTTGTTCCTTAATTTAGGGGTGCCACTAATCCCTAATGAGTCCCCCAACTCCGCCACTGGTGTGACCAACGTGAAAAGAAAAAGGGATACTGAGCACACAAGGTGAAGAGAAAAACGCTGCAAGCTTTTGAGGCTCCCGAAGGCTCCACCTCCCATGACATAGAAGAGATCCCCGTTGCTCCCAACCTTAATATGCCACAACCAAAAATATTGGGTGATGCATATGGGGAAGCATTGTTTTGAGGGCCTTTACCTCCTCCCACATCCTCTCGCCCAAGTGGAATTCAAAAGCTTGCGGAGATGACACATTCTCACGAGAGCCATCTCCAAAAGCTGGCTCAAAATCTCCTGGCCCTTATTACCTGAATAGTAAAAAGGGAGATAAATAATGTGTAAGAAGACTAGACCAAGCTATGCTCTCATGTGGATATAATGGAGGGAAAAGTGACATCTTTCCGGGTTGAAGTGCAAGAGTTGAGAAGCGGGCACCAAGGGATGATCCGAACATGAGTGCACTTGATGCAGCCATTGCTAGCCCACCTACATCTCGAGGCCCTATTAATGATATGTTTAAGGGCCTAGGTGATGATGAGGAGACCTGGGGAGATGAGTTCCACGATGTAGATGATGAGGCCAATGTTGATGATGAGGAGCAGCCACTTCAGGGAGTTCCCACCACCATTTCTCTTTTTCATGCATACGTTGAGGACAACGTTTTGTTATAGTTGGGGGTGGGTTGAGCTCTCTCGTTCTCTCTTATGGTTGTTATTAAATGGTTGTGCCCTTGTTGGTCTTGTTGTTGATAGTTTGTTGCCCTTGTTGGGCTGATTTGATTTCTTTTTATGTGCTTTGGTTCTTGGTTACTACCTTTGTCGGGTCTGTGATGAATGAAAAATGAATGAAAATTTGTTCTTAAGTTGTTAGCGCCATTAATTGGGTTTTTGTGTTCAATTGCCAAATGTTTCATGACCAAGTATCAATTATCACCCTCTGTTTATAATAGTTGGTGAATACACTCCTAGGGTTTTATTTATACCACAGTTCTTTCCCAAGGAGCGATTTTCTTTTCTTTTCTTTTATTGTCGAACTTGGTGGCATTTCCCAATGAATTGAGAGGCGACTTTATTATGGAAAAATGCCGAGTTTAAAGTTCTTTTTGAGTCAATGATTGCAATGGCATCTGAGAGGTACCACCAGGAAAATTTCTTAAATGGCATGGCTGTTAAAAAAATGATTTTTGGGAAGGAATGGGGTAGTTGAATTTGAAAGCCAAGTACTCTTTTGTCATAAGTTACATATTCTTTGTTTTGCTTCTTGATTCACATGATATCTTGTTTTACGACTCTTGATGTGGTGATGAAAATGGTGTCAACCCTTTCGAGGGTGAGTCTTTGTGGGTAAGGTTTTAGTTTAATTATCTTGCATGAACAATTGTCTAGAATTTGCCCCAAGTGTGACTCAAGAAAAAATACTAGATGTAGGTGCACTTGGAAGATGATTTTAGGCTTTCTTTTGATAGCTACTTTACCCATATGACCTCCTTGAGCATGAATCCTTTCTAGCCAATGTTGAGCCTTTAATCCTTTTCCTTGAAAACCTCATTACAATCCTATTACCCCTTTCTAATCCCTCTTTGGCACCCATCCTCCCTAGTGCTAGTTGTGAGAAGAAATGCAAAAATGATGCTTGAAGTCCCAAAGTGTGGGAATAGAAAAGGGGAAATATGAGGCAAAAGCCTATGTTTGGGGGTTGCAAAAAGAAAATGGGGAAATGATGTTAAATTCAATGTGAGGTAGCACCACATTATGAAGAGAATGAATGAATTGTTTGGGTGAAAAGAACCAAATTATAGAAAGGTGTTTCCTTTTTCTCAAATGAGATGAAAAGTGGTAACTAAGGAGAGATAAGAAAGACTCTTATTTCACAAGTGAAAATATTGTTCAAGGAGATATAAGGTGAGGGTGATCTCAAAAGAAAATGGAATATGCAATAAGATTCACAAAAAGGGCGTTAGGGACATTCAACTCACTAGAACTTAAAAATCATCCTACCTCTACCCCTAGCCTTTGTCATGAGTTCCAAGTCCTAATTGAATTAAAGTGTAGTGACTCTACATTAGTGGCGAGCTACATGAAGGGAAATCCTATAGGTCAAGTTATGTGCATGAGAAATTTTTAATGAGAGTGAGTATATTTGATTCATTCTATAATCCCTTGAGTGTGAATTACTTGATAACTAAATGGGATTGTCTCTAGTTGTGAGTAGTGGCACCTCCTTGGGGAACATGCTTGCACGTACCAAAAGATATGATTGAGAAAAGAATGTAGTGATCTTGAAGGCAAGCTTTGAATTTGAAATTTTAATGACTTAAGATGCTATATACGCTTGTCGTGATCAACTACGCCCCTTGTTTCGAATGAAAGAACCAAATGTGAATTATGCCAATTGATTGCGATCTTCTCTTGAAGAATTTTCATCAAGTGTTGAGTCTCATCTTTTCCTTTGTGTTGGTGAGCGATTTTTGAGTTTTCTAGGTTGCAGTGGTCCCTTTTGCATAATATCATTTAGAATGACATGCTTATTACTATAGTTCAGCTGTAAAGAATTGCCTTGCTCGAGGACAAGCAATGGTTCAAGTTTAGGGGCTTGATGAGTTGGTAAATTACCAACTCATTAAGCTTTTAAACATGAGCTTTTTCTTAGTTTTCAAGTCATTTGTAAGGATTTTATGCTATTTCTATTTTGTTTTTGCAGGCATTCAACTTAAGGAGAGAACACAAGAAATTGGATAAAATCATGAAATTAAAAAAGAGGACCGGTGATCTTGGGCAAAATAGCATGCCTAAGTGATGCTTTATAACTTAGTTTTGTCTTGTGTATCGGCTTAATTATATACATTCTCATGTAATTTTATGTAAATGTGAATATATACAGTAACCAACATGATTAGTTCTTGTTTTTGTAGGTTTAAAATGAATTTGATGAACTAATCCATGAGTTGGTGAAGTGGAGGCATGGAATTGGAAGTAAACCGCGAACATCGGCAAGGAGGATGCCCGAAAAAGCCCACCTACGCGTCGGCAACGTGCCACGGCAGGCAAGCTGCGCGACCATGGCGTGCCACGGCCCCTAACGCTCTGCACAAGCAGCGTGACACGCTGCCAACGTTGCAGGGGCTACTTAGGCGACTGTTTTGTATTTCCAGTGTGCTTTCGCGACGCCACCGTGTCACGGAGGCATATTGGTGCGATAACCTCCGTGAAACAGAGCCATTCCATGCCGGGAATAATTCTATACATCTCTCATTTACTATAAATAGGTCCCTTAGCTCCTAAAAACAGGGAGTCACGAAATTATTCTGAAAAACTGCCAAGGAGTGAGGAAGAAGTGGGAGAACTCACCTAGGTTTCATCAATTTCATCTTCTCTTCTAGCAATTCTTGTAAGGATGTTACTTCAATTATGTTTACTTGTAATTATACGAACTTGAGTGGCTAGAACCCTCCCTCTAGGGTTGAAACCACATGGTATGATTGTGAATACATGATTTTATTTTGGTTTTAAGTTAT
>JACEIK010000229.1:39512-61604 GCA_018107945.1 Datura stramonium | reverse complement strand
AATTTAAATCATCCGGGGCAGAATGCCTCCGCGATGGCAGCGTGACACGGCTCCATCGCGGAGCCCCTTTATTTGCTGCATTTCCTTGGCCTTTTCCACTCTCGCTTTCGAGTCCTTTCCCGATTTCTTCCAACATGCATCTTAGCTTCCTAAAATTACATTTTTCCTGCAAAACAACGCTAATCATGTTGGTTAATATAAATTCACATTTTAACTACAAATTACATGAAATTGCACAAATAACGATAGATAAACAAGACGAAATGAAGCATTTGAGCATCACTTGGGCATATAATTATGCCCAAGATCATACATTTTCTGCATCATCACCAACTTCCAGTGAGCATCGGCGGTTCATCCAGCATTTCTCCGATCTCAATCCGTGAACCGCCGGATCTTTGTTATTTATTCTATAAAATCGGATGATATTCGGTGACTGGTTTGGTGAGTCGCCGTTGGAAACTCGCGTTTCACCAGTGGCATTTTTCCTCAGAGGCAATGATAATCATCCTTTGACCGGTGTTTCGCTGGTTTTTATCGGTGGACTACCTATTTTCTCTCACTTCCTTCTTTTTCCTCCATTTTTGCTATTTTCTACATATTTAGGCATCTGCATACAACAAAGGCAAAAAGAACATAAAATCCATATAATCAACTCAAAAACTAAGCAAAAACTCAAGCTTAAGAGCCTAATGAGTTGGTAAATTACCAACTCATCAAACCCCCAAACTTGAACCATTGCTTGTCCTCAAGTGATGCAATTCTCATTCATTGAAAAACATGCCACTTCTATACAAAATTAAACATCACCAATCACCTGAGCTATGAAAACCCAAAAATGCTCACCAATCTCACCGAAAAAGAGATATAAATACCCTAAAAGACCAAAACAATGAAGATATTTCAATAGGCTGCCACTTTCCACCAACGAGGTTCATGAAAGGTTTCATTTAGTAAAACAAGAGAATTGCTTAACCATGAAACACACATAGCATCTCAAGTCATAATCAGTGCACATTCAAACCTTGCCTTAGAGTTTACACTTCTCATGCCCTATTCACACATTAATTCTGAATGCACGTGTGTTCTCAAAAAGGGATGATGTCACTCACTGAAATAAGAATCCCTAATTCTTTTGTCATGTAATCATTGAATGCACACAGGAGATTGTTTGGAAGATATAATCGCACTCACTCTCTCAAAAGAAGTCTTCATACAAACTCTTGACCCATAGGCTTGCCCTTCATGTAATTCGCTACTAATTTAGAGTAGCTGCACTCCGAATCATTTAGGCTTGCGGGTTATGGTGGAGGCTCGGGTTAAGGGTAGGATGAAAATTTGATTGTAGTGACTAGATCCTCCCTAATTCTTTTTGTGAACATACCTCCCACAGACTCCTTCCAATCATTACACTTTTTGCTCATTATCTTATTTTCATGCCCTTATTTTAAAATTTCATTTCAACAACTTTTTTCAGTGGTGCCTCTCAAAACAACTTCATAAGAGACTCAAAAGAACATGACATTTTCCCTTAAGAATATAGCCACTCAATCTATCATTGGGAAATGCCAACCCAGTTTGACAAAGAAAATAAAAAGAAGCAAATGAATGCTCCTCGAGAAAGAATCATCGTCTAAAGAAAACCCTCAGAGTTTTGATTACTACATTACTATTTATAAAGGCGAAAAAGAAACAAGAACTTGCGTCATTTCATGCAAAATTTCGCAATTAAAAGAAATGTCCCCATTTAATAACTAATCATCAACCATCAAGAAATTTAGCACCCCAATAATTTCAACATCCCACCCCCAAACTTAAATTAGACATTGCCCCAATGTATCCAAAAGAAAAGACAAGAAGGTGAACGAGGCTTCTTCATTGAGTTAGTGATTGGGCCGCGACTTCTAAGTATATGTGGCGGCATCAAAATGCTAAGAAGTTGTCTCTTCAGCCGTAGCTTGCAGTAGATCAGGTGGGACAGCCACTGGTTTCCCGAGGCCTGGAACCACCCAATTGTCTGGCAGAGTGTGAAGCTCATGGTAAGACATCATAACCACTCCGCTGGTGCCCAGGAAGGATCAACATCACACACCGAGCACATTGGAGGTGGAGAAGGTCGGCTATGATAGGTTTCCTCATCGGACACTATCTCTGAATCACTGTCATACCCCACCCACCAATCATCCAGTGGACTCCGAGTGCTTTGGGCTGCGCGGGCATCACTTTGTGTTCATAAGGGGTTGGGTAGCCTATTGATGGAGGTGCACTTAGTGCAGCCACCTCTTGTCTTAAAGTACCCACTTTGCTTTCAAGGACATTAGTTGTAGATCATAAGCTTGTCAACTTGTCTTTAGCAGGTTGCAATGCTTTCTTGATGCCAGGCTATATCATTGATGGAATAGCCTTGGCTAACGGCACAAGCTAACTCTCATGCATTTTGGCCCTTTGTGCAATGTTGAGCAAACCAAGAGGTGTGGGACTTCGGAACTCAACTGCATGGAGCAGGGTAGCTGATGTGTGAGTAGATGTCGAAGGTGGTGGCGGGGTCTTGTTCCGTGCATACTTTGCCCGCTTCATAACTGGAGCATCTTTGTTAGTTTTGGTGGCCAATGTAATCACATTGTCAGCCCTAACAGTCCTATACAATGGTCAGAATAAAGGACAAGCAGCCCGCATACATAACATACTCACTAGGTTAGGGAATGGAAATGCGGTGGCTTGCTGCTTGGCCCTTTGTTTGAACTGATCGACAATAATCTCCCCCACATTGATGAGTACATGATCCATTATGCAAGCAAGGAGAATGGTAACTTCAATTGGGCTTCCAATGTATTCTAAGAGGGTATTAACCTTGCACAAGCCAAGTCTAACCACATGCAGGCTTCAAATTTCAAATCACACCGACGAATGAGGCCCCTAGAGATAGTACATTGTGGTTGACCTTTAGCAATCAAGTTGGCTACCCATTGGAATTGGTTTGCTTTGTCCTCCACTTTCTTGCAGAATATTGGATGTGATGGGATCAGCTCGTCCTAATAAAGTGAATTGATTGCTTTTGGATTTACAGGCACCTCTTGCCCGCGCACCCATACCGATGTTAGGCACGGAATGCTTTAGTTCGGCCCTTGTGCTGTAGCAGCTGTTGACTTGCTCTATATGATGCATGGAATTCCCACACCAATTATGGAAAATATGGGTCAACTGATATGGTGAATGGGCCCCAATCACACATCCCAATCTGGTAGTAGATATCTGGGCATGAAGTCTTGAAAGATTTTGCATCAAATTGAGCTTCTACATGGATGACACACTTCTCCTTGAAAGCAATATAATACTCCTCCATTCCTTCCAATCCAAACCGAACTTGTGTGTTGCTGGTATGTACGGATGCTTGGCTAGTGTGAGAGTGCGGGGAAACAGACATGATGTTGTAAATGAAGGTTAGTATTGTGCCATTATTTCTAACTCCAGAACAAGGCAAAAAGAAAGAAATCATGTGGGAAGGTTATAGGCTTCAGGTGGAAACGGCGAACCATTAGCGAAAGGCAGTTGTATATCCGCGAATCACCGATGAATCACTGATAGGAACAGTAAGGGAAAATTAATGTCAGGTGTAGTGGCATCCCACCGGTGAAACACAACCGTGCTCCGCTAGCATTCGTCTTGAGTATATTTCACCCACCTGCCACCCCCATATAGAGGCAAACCAATCATAAATACTACTCAACAAAAATGAAAAATTGCCCTTAAGAAAGGTGTCAATCAATCTATCATTGGGCAATTGGAGGGGGTTGGTATTACTCATATTAAACCCGGATACTTAGCGACCACAACAAAACCAAATTCACCCACATTTAGTAGAGAAAAAGCATAAGATAATACAACAAGAGCAAAGTATCACCAATATCATTAGGAACCTTGAAGCATGAGTAATTGAATTCTTACCACCACTGGACTGCGTGTGTATTACTGCCGAGTTAAGCTTCATGGTGGAGTGAAGAAGATGAACGTAATTTGGGGGGTTTTAAATTGAAATTTCGGGGAAGTTGAATGGATGTTTGGGTTGTAGTTATTAATAGAGGTTAGGTTGGAAGGAGTGGTTCTTTGGGGAGAGCGAAATCTAGTGAGGAAAAAGAGAAATGAAAAATGGGGGAGTGTGAAAATTTGGGAAATTTTTGGGAAAATAGGGGTATTCAACCACGGGGCACACCGACAATCGCCAAAATGGATCGGCGATTCATCGATGTGTCCGCCGCTACCCTTACCTGTACGAGTCTCTGGGAACATTATTGGCAGCTGACCGACATTTGGTGAATGCATCTGGTGTTTTGCCGGGTGAGAAACCGATACCCGATCTATTGTCAGGTATACTGGTCGACAACAATGACAGACCAGCGATCCACGCTTTGACATGGTGCTTCGCAGGTGGGGCCACTGATTTGCCCTGAAACCTTTAGTTCACTGGATACTACTGGCACCCCATCGGCGCTTCACGAAATACTGTCAGTGTTTCACCGATTTGGGTTGCCAATATGCCTTGAAACCTTCAGTTCACTGGATAGGACCGGCGCCAAACTAGCGTTTCACCTATTGTAGTGTCGGGCTTCCCTGTTCATGCTCTTTATGAAGTGAACCAACCCATCCTAAAAAATCAAAAAGAACAAAACATATAAGAAGAGTTAGAAAAAAATGAAAGATGCTTGGGTTGCCTCCCAAGAAGTGCCTTATTTTACTTTGTGGCTTTATGGAAGTCCCTTAAGACATACAGTTCATCTAGATACACAACCTCTGTTCGGCCAACTTCATCGAACACCCCCAAATATCTTTTAACCCATTGGCCATTTACTTTGAACTTGCTCCCATTCTCTCCATGGAGTTCTATGGAACCGTTCTTGTACACCTGAGACACCATAAAAGGCCCTAACCATTTAGCCTTTAGTTTCCCGGGGAATAGTCATAGTCGAGAATTGAACAACAACACCCAATCCCATGGAGCAAAACTATGTTGCAACACTTTTTGGTTATGATAGTATTTCATTCTAGCTTTGTAAATAGCTGCATTCTTATACGCCTTCATTCTAAATTCATCCATCTCATGTAAATTATGGATTTGACCTTGGACAACTCTTTCCCATTCAAGGTTTAAAATCTGCAATGCCCACAAAGCTTTGTGTTCTAGCTCAATTGGGAGGCGACATGATTTTCCAAACACCAGCTGATAAGGAGACATTCCAATAGGAATTTTAAATGCAGTCTGATATTCCCATAAGGCATCATCTAACTTTCACACCCAGTCAGTTCTGTTCGCATTGACTATTTTAGTCAAGATGGATTTTATTTCCCGATTTGAGACTTCCACTTGTCTGCTGGTTTGGGGGTGATAAGGGGTGCCTACTTTGTGCTTCACACCATATTTTGCTAGTAGTGTGCTGAATACTCGGTTGCAAAAATGAGATCCTCCATCGCTAATGATGGCTCTAGGAGTACCTAACCATGAGAAGATATATTTCTTTAAAAAGGTTGTTACACTACTCCCTTCAATATTTGGTAGTGCAACAGCTTCCACCCATTTGGAGACATAATCAACCGCCACTAAAATGTATGTGTTCCCATAATATCTTACAAAAGGGCCCATGAAGTCGATCCCTCATACATCGAACGACTCAACCTTTAATATTGGTGTTAGTGGAAGTTCATGCCGCCTTGAAATACTCCCTGTCCTCTGACATCGATCACATTTCTTCACAAAGTCATGGGCATCTTGATGTAATGTAGGCCAATAAAACCCACATTGTAACACCTTAGCTGTTGTTCGCACACTCCCATAATTACCTCCAACAGGGGAAGAATTACAAGCCTCTAAAATTGGGACCATCTCTACTTCTGGAACACACCGATGTATTAAACCATCTGCACAACTTCGGAAGAGGTAAGATTCATCCCAAACGAATTTACAGACATCATGTATGAATTTCTTCTTTTACTGAAAGTTCAAGCCTTCGGGTATAATGTTGCTGGCTAGGTAATTAGCAAAATTGGAAAACCACAGTGTTAGATCATGGGTTGCGGCAAGGATCGCTCATCCAGAAAGAATCGTTGATCTTTTCATGTGTTCCTGGCCTCCCACTTGTCGGCCACTTGATTCTCACACCCCTTATGATCCTTCACCTCAAAGTTGAATTCCTGCAACAACAAAACCCGCCTGATCAATCTTGGCTTAGCATCTTTCTTGGACATTAGATTTCTAAGCGCTGCATGGTCCGTGTGCACCACCACTTTCGTTCCAGCCAAGTATGCCCAGAACTTTTCAAATGCAAACACAACAGCTAGTAGCTCCTGCCCCATTACTGTGTAGTTTTTCTGTGCATTGTTCAGGGCTTTGCTAGCATAGTAGATCGGGTAAAATATCTTGTCTCTTCGCTGACCAAGGACTACTGTTAATGCTACCCCTTGCATCACACGTGAGCTCAAATGGTTTTGACCAATCAAGTGCTATAATGATTGGAGAAGAAATCAACCTTTCCTTCAACTCCACAAAAGCCTTCAAACAATCTTCATCAAAATTGAATCTTGCCTCTTTCTCCAACAGCCAAAATAAGGGATGATCTATCTTAGAGAAATCTTTAATGAATCGGCGGTAAAAACCGGCATATCCGAGGAAACTCCTAACACCTTTCATGATACACAGTGAAGGTAACTGAGCAATGGCGTCCACTTTGGCTTGATCCACCTCAATCTCTTTTTCTGAAATTTTGTGTCCCAACACAATCCCTTCTTTTACCATAAAATGACATTTTTCCCAATTAAGGACAAAATTTGTTTCAGTGCATCACCTTAATACCTCGTCTAAATGTTTCAAGTAGTCATCAAATGATTTGTTACACCCCAATATATTTTTGATGATTATTTGATGTTTGTATGCTATGTTAAGGGAAGTACGGGTTGTATATTGATCATCGATGACAAGGGAAATGTGTACGAATGGAAAAGCAAAGAGTATATGAAGTTTATAAGTTAGGGTCAATACTAAACGACTATATCTCCCAAGGAATAATGAACTAGAAGCCCCACAACCTATCAATTTAAAGATATTTGAGTCTAGTTTTCATAACATCAAACTGTTTGTTAGTCAGAGATCGGAGTAAAAAGTTATGGACATTTTACTGAAGCCCCATTAAGCAGTGATGTAAGCACCGCCTCCACCGCCCTACCCCTATTTATTAAAGTTGTTTGCTGCTCAAATTATATCATTCCTATCCAAATTCGAGCTTCCTTCTTAGGGGACACTTGTCTATGTATTTTACAGCCAAAAAAAAAGATAAATCAAGGCAAATCATCAACCAAAAATTCAATCCAAGTGAAGAAGATCATTGCAAAGTTGAAGAGAGGCATCGGTGAGTCTTGTTGCTGCATTTTGGAAGCATTTTTATGATGTTTTTTTCTTTGTTTTTGGAGCAGTACTAAGAAGAATATGTACTCCCTTTTTTTAATGATTGGATTCAAGGGAGGAGATAAGGATTCTATCCCTTAAACTTACCAAAAATCTTATCTAAAAGCTTGAAAATTGGAAGCTAGGCTAGGTTGTTTTTTAATGTGTGTTTAGCTGAAGTTTCTGCCATTCTTTGGGCAGTAAAGCTGCTGTGTTTGCAATCATGTTAAGATTCCTAGATACTTCATCTTAGTAGGAGTTGAAGACAACAAAAGTATAACAATTTCTAGCTATTAAACTTGCAAGAATTTCCTTAGCTAAAGCTAGAAGTTGAAGTTGGTTTTGTGGCTCATTTTTTGTGTGTTTCTAGGTGAAGTTTCTTCCCGTTTTTAGAGGTTGATACAGCTGTGTTTTGCTGGTAATATAATCCTTTTATTCTGGGGAGTAATCACAAGAAAATCTAGGTAATTTCACCCTCTCATTTTTCCCCTTAAAGGCTGTGGAAACAAGTTAAAATAAAGTAATAAAATGTTGTTTTGTATTGTTATTATGGATTCTGTTGGGATGACATTTTGTCTAGGAAATTGGCTCAAACCAGACTTGTTACATGATTATAACTTCAATAAATTGAAGAATACTAAACATAGTTGTTGGAGGAAAGAAGCGATTAACGAACACTCATCGGAACAAGGTATGTAAGGCGCTCTTTTTCTCTTGATTTCAAGCACGAACTCATGCCGAGGATGAATCCGACATTCCTCTGTACTTAATTTAGTAGTAGCATATTATGGTTATTCCCTATTTTTATAATTACTTGGTATTACGTTATTTATTTTTCTAAAGTGTTGGAACACTTGAGTGTAAAATGAAGAGGGCAATTGTCTTCGATTATGGTCATAGTTATAGATTGAGTCTGAAGTCCCCTCAACGCACTGTGAACTGGTCCTTTACATTATGTTATGTATTTGTGGTGTCAAAGGTGTTCACATCAGGGTTGCTAAGGAAATTGGTAAACATGGCAGGACGACGACGCGCGGACAAATCTAACATTTGAAATTGGTTTTAACTTAATAAGGGCTAACGAGGGTGATGAAATGGAGTTGCCTTACAATAGTTACCTATCCTCTTAAATGTATGTTTTAAGGTGCCTAATTCCATGAGAGAGTCCCCCGATCCCTCTCCCTTAAGCACAGTGACTAATTAACACATTTCTTCATTAACTTATACGTTAAACTTGGAAAATAGAACTCGAATGTGTAAACTATTGATATTTCTATATAACCATCTTTATGGGAAGGTTATTCACAGTATATTGACGTTAGTAGGTTATAAGGAAACCATAATATATGTATACCTTTATGCTTACGTTCAAGTTACATGCTAAGGCGGGAAGGACTGCCATTAGAAAGTCGTTATATGTTTATTAGAGCTCTTGAGTTATCTAGACCTCCGGAGAATTGTTTAAGGATTTAAGTATACACGTTGCACGTGCTTTGAAAGTTGTATATGTGTAAGGAGGTTAACCCAAGTGTAAAAGTTGAGGCGCTAGTAGCAAAGGAAAGATAAGAGTAAATGTTAGACCTTTCAAGGTAATATGTGAGTTACATGCTCTCTGTCTATAGTTGATTTCAGAAAACCTTTTAACAACATTAAAATATGAGAAAAGACTAGGTTTAAGGATAAGGTTGTCAATTAGGTAAAAAGATAAGTGCATATAAGAATTGCTGGAATTGTGAACACGAGAGTAAATAATTAAGTACGAAATGACGAATCCAATTTGAAAAAGAAGTTAAGATTAATATGAAAAGTAGAGATAAAGGTTGTTAACTTAGATGATAAGGGTTACAATTTTGAATGAGTTACGAAAATTGCTAGCAATATTTACCCTGTTCTAAAGACGTTTTGAGAAAGAGTTACAAATAAAGTTGTTTATGTTCAGTTTCTGTTAAGTTGATGAAAGGCCAGTAAAGTGTTAACTTCTTATGAAATGATTAGATTCGAATATTTTTGAGATAGTAACTCATGTTAAAGAGAAGTTCTTCATCGTACTTTTTAAATAATTATCTTTGATTATTTGGTCTAAGAGTTGGATTAACTTTTCCAAGTTTTAAAGGATTTTTTTTCTTGGAAGTTTCTAAACTGTTTATAATACCGCTAAGCATTCTAAGCTACTCATATATTGCAAAGTTTCACACGAGTCTTTCCTATGTTGTCTAAAGCACGACTATAAGTCTTTATTTATAATAAGGTATCCCCCAGACAGTTGCCTAGCATTTTAATGTTAAAGAGCTCCAAGTTTGAGATACGCGAGTTATGTCGTCCTGTTCATAGGTTACGTTGAGATGTGATATGATGTACAACGAATGGGGTATGCTCACAATTCTTGATATGAAAGTATGAAAGTCAAACGAGTACAAGCACGAAATGAATGTTAACATTGTTAATGGAAAATGTTAAGCTAAGCTATTCCTCTCTGCTCCTCGTGTTAGTATTGCAAGGAGATGTTTAAAATCATGAACGTGTGTCTACATAGTCTTTATGATATTCCAGTCCTAGGAACTTCCCTAGAATTCATTCAAAACATATGTATGTATTTAAATGCTAAATGAAAGACCTGTATCTTTATGGCATAATTGTAGTATTTAGGGTCGTGGTAGGATAATACACATGTTATAGTTACTGAGTCGGCATATTTCATGGTTTTTAGTATATAGATAGTTAGTATGAGCCCCATTAGCTCCATTTATGATTGCGATTGAGATTTATTTTTATTTTACCCAGTTATGATAAACTAGCTGGAGATGTTCTTATTTTACCCCGTATGGTACACCGACTGGAGATTTTTTTTTACCCTGGTTTGGTACACTGACTGAAGATATTTTTATTTTACCCAGATTTGGTACACCAGCTGGAGATATTTTTGTTTTACCCTGGTGTGGTACAATATTAGAGATATTTTTATTTTACCCTCGTGTGTTACACCGGCTTGACGAATTTTATATATGGACGTGTGGTTTCCTGGTTGCTGGAATTACAATTATAGTTCTTTCTTGTGCATTTCTTAATTGCATTTTCACCTCATTATAGAGTTATTATTAGGGTTCGGTTACCAGGATTCCAGGTTGTTACTATTTCTTATTCCTAATTCAGTTATCTGGAGTTCACTTATGTTATAGTGAGTTGTTATCAATTACAGGTTGCAAAGTAATAGGTTATATCTATCCTTTATATGTTATGTGCAGTCAGTTATTACAGGATTGTTATCTCATGTTTATAGTTTCATCCTTACATACCAATACATTTCATTTGTACTGACGTCCCTTCGCTTGGGGACCTGTATTCATGTCCCAGATGCAGGTAGAGGTCAGGCTTTCCAGTTGTAGTAGTAGTTCATGAGATCAACGGATGTGTTTGTATGCTCCTTTCTTCCTAGAGCTAGGGCTTAGTTATTTATGATTGAGTTTTGAGATGCAGTTATGTGTAGGTTGGAGCCCTGTTCTGACCATCAGTCAATTTACTCTTTAGAGGCTTTGTGGACTTAGTGTGGACAGTGTTATTTAGTTTCTGGACTCGTCGACTTATTGTTGCCTGGTTTAGCATACTGGTTGCCTTGGTTGCATTTTAGTTGTTTACCCTATATTGTTGAGACCTTATGGTTCTAGTTTTTACTGTAGTTGATTATGATAGGTGGCTTGGATGACCTAAGTGTTATAGTTACATATGTCATATAACCAGCTTCTCGATCAATCATGAATCGAGTGCCAGTGCCCCCTACCCTAGTTTTGGGGCGTGATAGACCTGGTATTAGAGCGAAGTCTTATCCTAGGGAGTCCACAAGCCATGTCTAGTAGAGTCTTGCTTATGGGTATTTTGTGCATCATACTTATAATCAGGAGGCTACAAGGCATTTAGGAGTTGTTTCACTTTGTTCTTTAATAGATCATGCTATAGATTAAAGATATAAGAGGTGTTTGAAATCTAAATCGTGCTTATGTTTTTGAATTCACCTGGATTAAGGTAGATGGATACCAGTTTTATCAGCACTAATGCTTGAAAGGGTCCCAGTCGCCCTCTTGTCGATCCGAGAAATAGATTGTATGCTCGAAGTGAGTTTTGTTTTACTCCCCATGTTACAATTTCTCTAGTTCCAGTCAGAGCTACCGTGGGAAGGGATTCAGCCCCTCATGTTGTCCTAGTTTAAGTAGAGCCAGGAGGAGGTAGAGTTGTTGATCCTCCAACACCTTCCGTTATATCAAAGGGATAAGATTTTGAGAAAACATTTTAGGTGTTAACCCGAGTAGTGAAGTTTCAAAATCAACAGTTGAAATTAATGGCAGGGTACAGGGGAAATACTTTTGAGAGCTCTAGTGCCTGGGAGTTTAGAGCCTAAATACCCTAGACTTCACAAATCAGTACTTACCATGGGAACTTCGACGAGTTCGAGCTAATTAGTTTTTGTACTTGAAGTAGGGCAGCATGAGTATTCACGAATATAGTCTCACATTTAATTCTTTCACCCGATATTCTTCAGATAGGTTATGAAATACGAGGGATAGAGTATATCAATTGTATTAGGTTTGAGACTCCATCTGGTTTGAGAGTGTTTGGGAATGTCTACCCATACAGATATGACTATTACTCGGATACAAGCATTTTTTCAGAAGATAGAGGAATCTGATTCACCATCTCTAAGTACAGATAAAGAAGTAGAATAAAGTGGGGAGACCAGGTCAACGGGATTATTTAAGGCCCGGGGTGGCCAGACATTCAGTTTCTCTTGGAGATTTAGTTCCTTCTTTGTCCCTAGATTAGGCTTTAGTTTCTATTATCAGGACCGTCAATAACGGGTCGTGGTAAAAGCAAGGGTAAAAGTGCAGCTTCAGATTTAACATTGATCTTGTATCTTATGAAGTGAATGGAAAGTTGTATTGGAGTTAATCATCTGTCGTGGTGGTGAATAAATTTTCTTATGGTTAGAAAAGTTCATCAATTATGTGTGTTAAGGCATGTCTGTCTTATTTTACGACTGGAAAGGATATGTTTACGAATATATGGAATGTATGTTTATGACGAAAGAAAAGGATGAGTTAAAGGTGTTATGACATTCGAGGACGAATGTTTCTCGGGGGGAGAATGTTATGCCTCGAAAAAATTTTGGTGATTATTTGATGTTTGTATTCTATGTTAAGGGAAGTACGGGTATATTGATCGTAGATGACAAGGGAAATGTGTATGAATAGAAAAACAAAGAATATGTGAAGTTTATAAGTTATGGTCAAATTCAAATGAGCTTCACAACCGATCAAATTAAAGGTATTTGAGTCTAGTTTTCAGAACATCAAATTGCTCGTTAGTTGGAGTTTGGAGTAAAACGTTATGGGCATTTTACTGAAGCCCCATTAAGCAGTGACGTAAGCACTGCCTCCACCGCCCTACCCCTATTTATTCAAGTTTTTTGCTGCTCAAATCATATCATTCCTATCCAAATTCGAGCTGCCTGCTTAGGGGAAACTTCTCTTTGTATTTTACAGCCAAAAATCAAGATAAATCAACGCAAATCATCAACAAAAAATTCAAGCCAAGTGAAGAAGATCATTGCAAAGTTGAAGAGAGGCATCAGTGAGTCTTGTTGCTGTGTTTTGAAAGCATTATGATTTTTTTCTTCATTTTTGGAGCATTACTAAGCTGAATATATACTCCCTTTTTTTAATGGTTGTATTCAAGAGTAGAGGTAAGGATTCTATCCTTTAAACTTACAAAAAATCTTAGCTAAAAGCTTGAAAATTGGAAGCTAGGATAGGTTGTTTTTTCATGTGTGTTTAGCTGAAGTTTCTGCCATTCTTTGGGCAGTGAAGCTGCTGTGTTTGCAACCATGTTAAGATTCCTATATAATTCATCTTAGTAGGAGTGGAAGACAAGAAAGGGATAATAATTTCTAGCTATAAAACTTGTAAGAATTTCCTTAGCTAAAGCTAGAAGTTGAAGTTGGTTTTGTGGCTCATTTTTGTTGTGTTTCTGGGTGAAGTTTCTGCCCGTTTTTAGAGGTTGATACAACTGTGTTTCTCTTGGAATATTCTCCTTCTATTCTGGGGAGTAATCACAAGAAAATCTTGGTAAGTTCACACTTTCATTTTTTCCCTTAAAGGCTGTGGAAACAAGTTAAAACAAAGTAATGAAATGTTGTATCATATTGTTGTTATGGCTCATGTTGGGATGATATTTTGTCTAGGAAATTCGCTCAAAACAGACTTGTTACATGAATATAACTTCAAGGAATTGAAGAATACTAAACATGGTTGTTGGAGGAAAGAAGACATTAACGAAAACTCGTCGGAACAAGGTATGTAAGGCGCTCTTTTTCTCTTGATTTCAAGCACGAACTCGTGAGGATGAATCTGGCATTCCTTGTACTTAATTTATGTAGTAGCATATTATGGTTCTTCCCCTGTCTTAGAATTACTTGGTATTACGTTATGTATTGGCTAAGGAGTTGGAACACTTGAGTGTAAAATGAAGAGGGCAATTGCCTTCGATTATGGTCATAGTTATAAATTGAGTCTGAAGTCCCCTCAGCACACTGTGAACTGGTCCTTTACATTATATTTTGTATTTGTGGTGTCAAACGTGTTCACATCATGGTTGCTAAAGAAATTGGTAAACATAGTAGGACGACGATGCGCGGACAAATCTAACATTTGAATTTGGTTTTAACTCAATAAGGGATAACAAGGGTGACGAAATGGAATTGCCTTACAATAGTTATCGACCCTCCTATATGTATGTTTTAGGGTCCTCCGATCCCTCCCCCTTAAGCTAAGCGACTAATTAACACATTTCTTTATTAACTGATACGTTAAACTTGAAAAATAGAACTCGAATGTTTAAACTATTGATATTTCTATAGAACCATCTTTATGGGCAGGTTATGCACAATATCTTGACATTAGCAGGTTATACGAAAACCATAATATATGTATACGCTTATGCTTACGTTCAAGTTACACGCTAAGGCGGAAAGTATTGCCATTAGAAAGTTGCTATATGTTTATTTTAGCTCTTGAGTTGTCTAGACCTCCTGAGAATTTTTTAAGGCTTTAAGTATACAGGTTGCACGTTATTTGAAAGTTGTATATGTGTAAGGAGGTTAACCCAAGTGTAAAAGTTGAGGCGCTAGTAGCAAAGGAAAGATAAGAGTGAATGTTAGACCTTTTAAGGTAATATGTGAGTTATATGCTCTCTGCCTATAGTTCATTTCAGAAAACCTTTTAACGACATTAAAATATGAGAAAAGACAAGGTTTAATAGATAAGGTTGGAAATTAGGTAAAAAGATAAGTGTGTATAAGAATTGCTGGAATAGTGAACACGAGAGTAAATAATTAAGTAGAGAATGACGAATCCTATTTGAAAAAGAAGTTAAGATTAATACGAAAAGTAGAGCTAAAGGTTGTTAACTTAGATGATAAGGGTTACAACTGTTAATGAGTTACGCAAATGGATAGCAAGATTTACCCTCTTCTAAAGATGTTTTGAGAAAGAGTTATAAATAAAGTTGTTTATCTTCAGTTTGTGTTAAGTTGATGAAAGGCCAGTAAAGTGTTAACTTCTTATGAAATGATTAGAATTGAATATTTTTGAGATAGTAACTCATGTTAAACAGAAGTTCTTCATCATACTTTTTAAATCATTATCTTTGTTTTTTTTTCTAAGAGTTGGACTAACTTTTTCAAGTTTTAAGGGATTTGTTTTTCTTGGAAGTTTTTAAACTGTTTATAATGCCGCTAAACTTTCTAAGATCCTCATATATTTGTAAAGTTTCACACGAGCCTTTCTTATGTTATCTAAAGCATGACTATAAGTATTTATTTTATCATAAGGTAGCCTGTAGACAGTTGCCTAGCATATTTATGTTAAAGAGCTCCAAGTTTGAGATACACGAGTTATGTTTTCCTGTTCATAAGTTAAGTTGAGATGTGATATAATGTACAATGAATGGGGTATGCTCACAATTCTTGATATGGAAGTATGAAAGTCAAACTAGTATAACAACAAAATGAATGTTAACATTGTTAATGGAAAATGTTAAGCTAAGCTATTCCTATCTTCTCCTCGTGTTAGTATTGCAAGAAGATGTTTAAAATCATGAATGTGTGTCTACACAGTCTTTGTGATATTCTACTCATAGGAACTTCTGAGAATTCATTCACAACATATGTATGTATTTAAATGCTAAATGAAAGACCTGTATGTGTATGACATAATTGTAGTATTTAGGGTCGTGGTAAGATCCTACACATGTTATAATTATTGTGTCGTCATATTTCATGGTTTTCAGTATACAGATAGTCTGTATGAGCCCCATTAGCTCCATTTATGATTGCGATTGATATTTATTTTTATTTTATCATGGTATGATACACCGACTGGAGATATTCTCATTTTACCCTAGTATGGTACACCGGCTGGAGATATTTTTTTTACCCCGATGTAGTACACCGGCTGGAGATATTTTTATTTTACTCTGGTATGGTACACTGGCATGAGGTATTTTATTTTACCCCGGTGTGGTACACCGACTAGAGATATTGTTATTTTACATTGGTATGTTACACCACCTGGACGAATTTTATATATGGATTTATGGTTTCCTTGTCGCTAGCATTACAATTATAGTTTCTTTCTTGTGCATTTCTTAATTGCATTTTCACCTCATTATAGAGTTATTATCAGGGTTTGGTTACCAGGATTCTAGGTTTAGTTATCTTGAGTTCACTTATGTTATAGTGAGTTGTTATCAATTACAAGTTGCAGAGTAACAAGTTATATCTATCCTTTATATGTTATGTGTTGAGTCAGTTATTACAGGATTGTTATCTCATGTTTACAGTTTTATCCTAACATACCAATACATTTCATTCGTGTTGGCGTCCCCACGCTTGGGACCTGCATTCATGCCACAGATGCGGGTAAAGGTCGGGCTTGCCAGTTGCAGTAGTAGTTCATGAGATCAACGGATGTGTTTGTATGCTCCTTTCTTCCTAGAGCTAGGGCTTAGTTATTTATACTTGAGTTTTGAGATGCAGTTATGGGTAGGTCGGAGCCTTTTTCCGACCATCAGTCAGTTTACTCTTTAGAGGCTTTGTTGACTTAGTGTGTACAATGTTATTCAGTTTGTGTCCTCGTCGGCTTATTGTTGCTTGGTTTAGCATACTGATTGCCTTGGTTGCATTTTAGTTGTTTACCCTATATTGTTGAGACCTTATGGGTCTAGTTTTTACTCCTGTTTACTATGACAGGTGGCCTGGATGGCCTAAGTGTTAAAGTTACATATGTCATATAGTCGAATTATGAATCAATTATGAATTGAGTGCCAGTTGTGCCCTACCCAGGTTTTGGGGCGTGACATGAGTCCCCCACAACTGAGAAGTCATCTGTGAAGAATTCCATAGTATCTTCCACTATATCAGAAAAGATGGACATTATACATCTTTAGAAAGTGGCAGGGGCATTGCAAAGACCAAAAAGGAATCCTCTTAAATGCAAAAGTGCCATAGGGACATGTAAATGTGGTTTTTTCTTGATCCTCGGGTGCGATTGAGATTTTATTGTATCCGAGTATCCATCAAGATAAAATAATACTCTTTATAGGCCAGCCGGCCTAACATTTGGTCAATGAATAGCACAGGGAAATGATCCTTCTTTTTCAAGAAGTTTAACTTACGATAATCTATGCAAACTCTCCATCCATTGACTGGACGAGTAGCTATCAATTCATTCTTTTTATTCAGAACAACAGTGGTGCCTCTTTTCTTTGGCATGCACTGTATCGGGCTTACCCAACTATTGNGGGTCGTGACAGTGATACAATACACTTATGTCATAATCCTGCATCTAGCCATTTAATAATCTCCTTCTTGACCACCTTTGCATAGGTGGATTCAACCTCCTTTGATGTTCAACTGAAGGGTTGTAGTTTTCTTGAAGATTAATTTTGTGAGTGCAAATCCCCGGAGGCATACCAATGATATCAGCTATTGACCATCCTAGAGCTCGAATGTGCCTCTTCAACACCTCAATGAGTTTATCTACCTACAATGGGGTGACATTTGCTGAAATGATAACCGGGAGCGTTTCATTCTCCCCCAGGTATGCATATTGTAGGTGAGTGGGAAAGGGTTTAAGCTCTAGTTGTGGTGGTGTCACAATAGATGGCTGTGACGAAGGAGTTGTACGATTCTTTAAATCAAGGTCCAACTTCCTTCCACACATGATGAACCTCTTCGAGTTCTTCACCTTTCAAAAAGACATCGACAATAAGTTCTCCAACAACCTCTTCCTCCATTTCCCACTTGAATATACCATTATCCACAATAGCCTGCATTGGGGCCTTGTTGGTTTCTATTGTTTGACCTACCACCTAAGATGCTACCTCGTTCATCCACTCCTCCAATTGTTGAATTATTACATCATGACTCTTCACAATTGTTGTCAGGTCCAAGAGTTTACTCCGTAAATCCTGAACTCCCTCTTTAGTTGAGAGGACCTTTTGAAGCACCACTTCTAGAGTACTCTCCATATGGGGTGGGACTGACTCATTGCTCTCCTGACTACTCGTATCGACTGCCCGAACATTGTACCAACCTTGATTTCCATAACAAGCATACTCATAGCCATGGTTGGCCTAATTGTATCTTGCATGGAAAACCTTCATATAGTTCGTCAACAACTCCATATGCTTCATCATAACTAGCAACATTGCGTCTTTCTTCCCCTCTCTATGCCACATCTTGTCTACTAGCTTGATGGTCTCCACACAAGGCACCCCCTCCGGGTCTCGTGACAATCCTCCAAAACTGCTCATGAGCCAGACATGATAAGTTAGTAGCAACCACTGTGGTGTGGAACTAATTCAAGTTAACAATCAACACAAGAATATCAAGCGCTAATCCCCGGCAATGGCACCATTTTTGATAATGTCCAAAATATATCCTTCATGCAAAGAATGTACACGGCTGAAGTATCAAAACAAGTAACCCGACGGGTGTTGGAGTCGAATCCCACAAGGACTAGTGAATGATAATTACAAGTGTCGGTTGAGAAATTGAAGTTAGCTTGCACCACGTAGAGTTAATATAAAAACAAATAAATTGGGGAAATTGGAAATTGCAGTGGATTATATTTGGTAATTAGGTTGAATATAATAGCAAAATCAGCAAGGTTTCGACAAGAATGTGAAATACTAGAGGTGTGGTGTAGATGATATACTAACTAGATAGGGACATGCTAGGTCATCTTATAAGTTCAATTAGTGTAAATAAACTCTTGGACGTGGGTAATTACAACTTTTTAGCCTTATAATTACCTCTTACTACAGTTTTGTCAAACCTCTAGCCACTATTTAGCTCAACCAGATTAGATTTGAATTAGTAGCTGCACTAATTTCTAGCTATTAGCTACTAATGAGGAGTGAGACTGCAATTTTAGCTATTTCTAGCCCAATTTCGCAATCTCTCATCCATACCCACTATTAAATTCTTTTCTAATACTTAATTATTCTTTTACAAGCAACAATCAAGCAAGAATAAATAGACCCATATCATAATCAATGGATCATCCTTTATATATTGAAGAGAATCTAACAAATTTACACTTATTTAAACAATATGAAGATAACTCCAGTAATACCCACTATAATTAAGTATTCATCATTACACACCTCTAGTTAATGATTTAGCTACTCATGATTAAGAAATTCAAAAGCACATTCATCAATAAATTCATTGAATTTAATAACAAGAGTAGTACAATCAAATCCACAAAAGTCTCCAACAATGGTTGTACCTTACTATTAAGAAGAAGAAGTAGAGAATAGTACTTTTCAAAGTCTACCAATCAAAATTCTCTTTTCTCTGCTAAAAGAATGTTCTAAAGCTAAGAAAGGAAAAGATGACGTGATATTCTTTGTTATCTCCCTCCCCCAATACACAGTACTTTCTCTAGTATTTATATCCAAGAAAATAGGGCATCTTCTATCTCTGTTTCTGTGCTGGACAATTTTACACCTGAGCATCATTCTGGAATCGGCGGAGGCATAGGCGGTTCGCCAGTTCAAATTCTTGAACTGTCGGGTACATTATCTACGTCATCACCAAACTTTAGTGAGCATCGACGGTTCATCCGGTGTTTCGTTGATCTCAATACGTGAACCGCCAAATCATTTTTATTCATTCTAGAAAATCGGATGGTATTCGGTGACTTGTCCAACCAATCACCGTTAGAAATTCACATTTTGCCGGTGGCATTTTGTCACGCCCCATAACTGGGGGGAGGGCGCGACTGTCTCCCCATACCTAACTGACTGGGAAGCCAGCTATATGATATCTGTAACTGTAACACTTAGGCCGTCTAGGCCACTTGTCACAATCAAGTGGAGCATAAACTGGACCCATAATGTCTCAACAATACAGGGTAAACAACTTAAATGCAAAAAAGGCTATGAGTATGCTAAACTAAAAAACAAAAAACCAGCAAGGCCAAAAACTAAATACCATTGTACACACTAAGTCATAAAGCCTCTAAAGAGTGAACTGACTGATGGTCGGAACAGGGCCCCGACCTAGCCATAACTGCATCTAAAAACTCTAATTGAAACAAAACCAGTCTTAGCTCTAGAAAGAAAGGAGCATACCAACACATCCACTAATCTCATGAACTGTTACTGTAATTGGTAATCCCGACCTCTACCTGCACCTGCGACACGAACGCAGGTCCCCAGGCGAAGGGAAGTCAGTACGAATGAAATGTACTGGTATGTAAGGCAGAAAACTGTAAACATGTAAGATAGCAATGATAACTGAGCCAAAAATAAGAAATAGTAACAACCTAGAATCCTGGAAACTGAAACCTAATAATAAGTTAATACTGAAGTGCAAATGCAACCAAGTAATGCACAAAAAAAACTATAATTGTAATGCCAGAAACTAGCCAACCATAAATCTGTATATAAAATTCGTCCAACTGATGTACCATACTAGGGAAAAATAAAAATATCTTCAGCTGATGTATCACACCGAGGTAAAATAAAAATATCTCCAGCCGATGTACCACACCGGGGTAAAATAAAAATATCTCCAGTCGATGTACCACACCGGGGTAAAATAAAATATCTCTAGCCGATGTACCACACCGGGGTAAAATAAAAATATCTCCAGTTGATGTACCACATCGGGGTAAAATAAAAATATCTCCAGCCGATGTACTACACCGAGGTAAAATAAAAATATCTCCAGTCGATGCACCACACTGGGGTAAAATAAAAGTATCTCTAGCCGATGTACCACATCGGGGTAAAATAAAATTAATTCCCAATCATAATCATAAATATGGCCGATATGGCTTATATTGATTCAATTTAACACGTATGGAATATAAATAACAAATATTAAATCTGTCGCTTGAATAGGCCTCTTTCGTAACCCATAAATGCAAGTGAGCACCCATATCATGTAAAGCTGGAAATTATGTATATATATATCACGTAAAGCTGTCAAATTATACATGAACATGTCGACTCAGTTACTTGAAGGACCTTCAAGAGGTTTAGACAACATAAAAACTTTTGTAGGATTACAAACAATGTCCTACAAATAATCCTACCAATTTAACATATTACTTGGATAGAAACACATAGAGCTCATTTCTACACAATTCTTTAACATCTGGGAATTGCAAATATATACTACCTACCAAGTGGTTCCTTTACCTGTATCAACAACTATACATTGGAATTTCATTGCAAAATTTATCATGTAGTTAAGCACAGATAGTTCTTAATTCATTTGACTTATTTGCAGGAAAACACGAAAATTATAACTAGGAACTTGGAGTTATTTGTCATATACATAGAGTTGAGAACTGAACTACAGAAAAATAACGTATGAGACTTCTATATAATGTATAACTCGTATTTAGTTAACTGGGTGCCCTCTAGGAGACTCCTGGTATTCAAAGTTCTGAGCTTAACTGATCATTATCATAGCCTGCACTTATACTTACTTAGACATTAGGAACATTGGTACATGGGAGAATCTCTCCTNATACTTACTTAGACATTAGGAACATTGGTACATGGGAGAATCTCTCCTCTGAATTTAGGAAATTCAACTGATAACTCAACAAGAGCTAAACATAAAGATGAATGACTTGAATATAACTGAAAGAATTCAATTGTATGTTATAACATGAAAATCATATACATTAAGACTTCTTACTGGAATGACATATAAATAATTGAGTTCTTAGACTCGTATACAACATCAAATACTTGATCAAGACATTAGCATAATTCTCAAAAAATGATCTCTCAAAAACTTCTTAGATAATCTAGCACATTTCAACATAAATTAGGGACTTAAAGAAATAACTTAAGGATCTGAGACTTAGAGCTCTATAACTTAGGAACTCGTGAGTAACTCTCCAAGTGATTCATTATAGGCAAATAAAGATATGTAGTCGTAATTCGGGTGATGCTGGATTGACTTACATAACATTGCAATTATCTGCAGACTTAAGAAAGCTTACATAATCATAAGTGACTTAGAAGATCCTAGGATTACCCTTTTCAGACATGGTAGAAAATTTCAACACTTAGAATAGATAACTTAA
>JACEIK010000228.1:537952-549257 GCA_018107945.1 Datura stramonium | reverse complement strand
TTATATAAAATTACATGAAAATGTATAAAACAACTTAGATAAACAAGACTAATTTAAGTTATCAAGTGTAGCTCGGGCATGCTATTTTTGCCCGCGATCATAGATCATAATCTCATCTTTTCATGAACTTCCATAGATGGGCATCTTATTTATAATACTTTGAAATCATAATTTTGTAATTGAAAATATAATAAAACATGTCCATGAATCATAATTCAACATTAGAAACATGCATAGAGAATATCCATGATAGATACTTAGAGAATTCACAAATTGGGTTAAAACCCCATAAATTCATCAGCTTAAAAATCACATGAAATTGAAGAGGGATTGGTCATGGGAGTGGATGGATAAACCCATTCATAACCTTACATACCTAGGAAAATCTTATTACACAACCCTCTTGAATTCCCAAAGGAATTTGGGGAAGAACTTGATGAATTCTAAGCTTGATCACCCTTAGAAACTACTAGGCTTACATGCATGAAGGGGAATAGGTTTAGAATGAGTTAACCCCTCTTAAAACATACCTATCTGTCTTAAAACGATGTAGTTTAGGTCTTAGGAACTTAAAAATTATGGAAAAGTCCTTGATAAAATCACAAGGAAATACACATTGTCAGTCCCAATGAGGGACTGGACGATTCGTCGTCAAGGACCACGACTCGTGGTCAACTCTCGTTGCTAGCACTGGAATCTTATCATCACTGGTCACCATGAGGAACACCACGACTCATGGTGTAGACAACGACTCATGGTGACTAGTCGTTGGGAGCACTGCGAAACTTTCAACATCCAAGTCAAATTCTTGACCACGACCAACTTAGCGACTTGTGGTGTTGACCACGACTCGTGGCTTCACCCATGGTCATCCCCCAACCTAAAAATCCAACCAAGTCCACCCTTCACTCCACGATTCACCTAACGACTCGTGGTGCACCTCACGGGTCACTGGACGACTCATTCTGTGATCTGATACAGAAAATTATATTTTCTCTGTTTCAACCCTCGGGTTTGATCTTAGGGCTTTTGGGGTATTGCAACACTATGAATAAAATGATTTATAGCTACAAAGACTTTCAAAATGAGATAAAAGAACTCATGTTTAGAGAATTGTATCATTGTCTCCGTTTAAGTAGACTATCTTCCATGAAAAATGATCGACTCAAGTCCTTTATGAATTGTTCCAATAAGGGTCTTAAAGTATGTACAATTTTCATGTCATAGAGTTATAAAAAATGTCTATGTAATGTATTCAAGCCTTACAGACATGCTTAAGTACACATCTATGGTTACATCCCTCTTTTGATTCATAGTTAAGATTCCTTAAGTTAATGAAAGAATCCATTACTCTAAAATCACGCTAATGTCTAATCAAGTATATGTGATCTTTTAATAATGATGAGGCCAAAGTTCATATAAAGTACTCTATATAAGATTCCTAAAGTTTATATACTCCCTATGCTACAGAACTTTCAGAGGTATGTTCATGTATGTATCAAAGCCAAGTTCTCTTCACGAATGAGTCTTACTCATGCTAGAAGAGTTAAAATTTAGTTACATCATAGAATTACCAAAGGAGGGTAGTTATTGAGTCACTAGGCTTCTGATGATTATGATTACATATTTCACAGCATGTGCATGCACATTTGCATTATATTACTTTTGGTCTACGTATCCAAAAGGCCTACAAGCACAATTATTATATCAGACCACCGACTAGTATTATCAATGAAGTAAAGGTATCTACCATCCAGTGTGCATGTTGGGTGGACAAACATTGACATAGAACTCATATATATTTATCTACTTTCTTAGTGACATTTATGTGATTGCACTAGTGCATTGGTATACTAGGGGGTGAGTTTCAGTTTGGTTACTCACCTTGGTTACAAATTCCATAATTTCAGGTTGTCTCTATCTTTTCATGCTCTCATCCCATGACTCAGATATCACTATGATTATTGTCTCGTGATTATAAATTTTCAACCTTACATATCAATATATATTATTCGTACTGACGTCCCTTTACTTGGGGACACTACATTTGTGTTGCAGGTGCAGATAGAGGCCTCAACCGCCTTTTGCAGTAGGAGTTTGTGAGTTCAGCAACTATGTTGGTATTCTCCTTTCTTTCTAAAGCTGATGTCTAGGAGCTTTGTTTGGTTTAATTTGAATTTTTTTGTACAATTATAGGTAGGCTGGGGTCTTGTCCCAACCATTAGTGTAGTATTCTCTTAGGGGCTTTGTGGACTTAATTTTTTTTGTACAGTACCGTTTATGGCCTTGCCGACCTTCCATATCTTGTTCAGTTCTGTGCAACCTCGTTGTCTTGTCATTCTTGTTATTATTGAGCTGTGATCTCGTCGGTCCATATGTTGTGTTTTAGCAGATTGTGACGGGTGACCTTATTGGCCTAAACTATATCATTTCTCCAGTTTCTTCCGAAGGGATGAGTTCACTGAACCAGCTAAAGGAGTTCATTGAAGGGACTATCAAGAAAAAGTATGAAGTTACTTCCAAGTCCTCTCTCACGTATGCAAAACCCTACACCACAAGAATTGATAGCCTCAAGATGCCCGCCGGTTATCAGCCTCCCAAATTTCAGCAATTTGAAGGCAAAGGGAACCCGAAGCAGCATATTGCACACTTTATCAAAACATGTAACAATGTGGGAACCTATGGGATTACCTTGTTAAGCAATTTGTCCGTTCCCTCAAAGGAAATTCTTTCGATTGATACACAGATCTTGAGCCTAATTCTATTGATAGTTGGGGGAAACTGGAGCAGGAGTTCCTTAATCACTTTTGCAGCACAAGGTATACTGTGAGCATGGTGGAACTCACAAATACTCACTAGAGGAAAGATGAACTGGTCATTGATTTCATCAATCGTTGGAGAAATGCAATTCTAAGCTGCAAAGATAGACTCAGTGAAACTTCTGCAATAGAGATGTGTATCCAAGGAATGCACTCGTGACTTCTCTACATCTTGTAGGGAATTAAACCAAGGTCTTTTGAAGAGCTAGCTACTCGTGCTCATGACATGAAATTGAGCATGTCTTCTACTGGAAATGGAGTGATGCCTGCTTTTGACCCTCATAAAGGGAAGGACAAGAAAGAACCCAAGAGTAACAACAAAGAATCCATGAACGTCGATGTATCGCCTGTGAAGTTTCCTACAAAGGTGAGCAAGAAGCAGAGTGTGAAAATAACTTCCTCTCGAGGTAACCAAAATCAAAAATTAACCTTGAAGGAAATGCAAGAAAGGGAATACCCCTTCCTCAATTCTGATGTCCCTGAAATTTTTTATGAAACTACTTGAGATAAAACTCATTGAATTGCCAGAGATGAAGCGACCCAATGAAGCTGGAAGAACAAATGATCCAAATTATTTCAAGTATCATCGGCTTGTGGGTCACCCTCTTGAGAAGTGTTTTGTGTTCAAGGACAAAATTATGCGGTTGGCTAATGAGAAGAAGATTGTGCTTGAAGATGATAAGACAAGTTGTAATCAAATATCTATCACCTTTGGCTCTCTTGATCTAGTTCAAATATGCAACTATGAAGAGCGTAAAGAAGAAGGACCATTAATGTAAGGAAACACCCAAGTTGATGAAGATGATGATGACGATTGGATTCTGGTGACTAGACGGAGACGCTCAAAAGCATGTCCACAGAAGGAATCATCTAAACAACTAACAAGAAAGAAGATAGTAAGAAGACCAAGAAATCAAAAACATGTTGAGCAGTCAAAGAAGCCAAAAGTGGAGGTGCGGTACCCCCATAAATCATGATGTCCTATGACTTTGGAGGAATTCCAACCAAGTGGGTTCTACATGAAGATTGCTCAAAACAACATCAAGTCATCATGCTTCAATACCGATGAAGAATTGAAGAATGAAAGTCTGTCAAAATTGTCTTCATCATCGCTGGAAAAGCTTTTTGATCCCTAACTTCATAAAGTTCTCGCATATTATACAAAAATCACATTTACAAATGACGATCTTTTACTTGGCAAAAAGTTGCACGATCGTCCTTTATATATGGTGGGTCACACGCTTGAGAAGAGGATAAATAAAATCTTGATAGATGATGGATCTGGAGTTAACATTCTGCCTATTTGCACCATGAAGTAGCTCGGCATCTCACTTGAAGAACTTTTTGAGAGTCGCTTGATGATTCAAGGATTCAATCAAGGGGGCCAAAGGGCCATGGGTGCTATCAAGCTAGAGACTCACATTGAATATCTGCGATCAAGCGCATGGATGCATGTAATCGACGCAAAGACTTCATACACTATGTTTCTTGGAAGACCTTGGATACACGAAAACAAAATTGTTCCATCCTCCCACTATTAATATTTAAAGTATCTCGAAGATAGGGTCGAGAAGAAGATAGTTGCTGATGACAAGCCATTTGCAAAAGCTGAGTCACACTTTGCTGATGAAAATTTCTACTTAAAAAACTATATTATGAAGGAGGTAAAGGTCGACGATGTCTCAACAGCCAAGATTGATGAGCTAGAAACAAAAGAGTTGATGTGACTGCCGGAGAAGTCAAAGTTGTCATTGAGGAGCCACACTCCCTTTCAAATAAAGGGAACATTGTGCCTTTGAAAAAGAAAATAACACATGTGCTCCGCTATATGCCGAAGGTGAAGAAAGAGGAAGGTCAATCGTCCGACACCCAAACAAGTGCACCAAAGGGGCTAACTTTTCCTATCAGACGGATTGACGCGATTAACTTATCCTCAAATCTAATTGGAGAGTTCGTGGTTCAAAATCCTCCATAAAATGTGGCACTCCCTGCAAAATGCACAAATGAAGGTTTTAATCCAAATGCCTACAAGTTATTCACAAAGGCTGGGTACAACCCCAATGAACCATCAAAGTTAGGGAAACTCCCATCAGAATCTTCCATCAGGCAATCACACGAGGGTTTGGGTTATAAGCAGCCACCGCCAATTCGCATCTCCATAAGAAAAGCAACTACAAATTGCATCACTATCGAAGACGAGTCTAGTGCTCCTGACAAAAAAACCTTTTGTCTTCGACTGACTAGGGAAATCAACTGTGAGAACTTCTGTGTTCAAAAGGTTAGGCCCATTGAAGAAGAATAACAAGCACCAGAAAAACTATCAAAGCATGACAATACCTACTTCAACCCAGAGGGACTTCCAAAGTTCAATTCCTTCTAGAATGAGGTGACAGACAAAGTTGGTGGTTTCATATGGAGAGGTATTAAAAGCAAAAACTCATACTGTGGTTCATACTAAAGAACGTGATGAAGACGAAGAAAGTGTAGGCTCTTCGTATCATATCTCTACATGAGGCAATTATGATATCTCATCTCAAATAGAGGTTGATGAGAAGTTAGAGGATGTTTCCTGGTGTTATCACATATCTGTCAATGACGGTGATCCTCAGGAGGATGAAGATGTTGGTGACACTCCACCAGAACTTGAAGGAGTGAAGACCGCGGTAGAATCCTTGAAGGAAGTTAATCTTAGCACCGATGAAGATCCAAGGCCAACTTATCTGAGTGCTTCTCTTACAATTGATGAAGAAATTGCTAATATGGATATACTTAGAGAATATAGGGATGTCTTTTCTTGTGAATATAGAGAGATGCCTGGATTGGATCCCAAAGTGGCAGTCCATCATCTTGGAATCAACAACACAGTGCTCGTCCCATTAAGCAGGCTGAAAGACGCTTTAGATCAGACTTGATTCCATTGATTGAAAATAAAGCTATCAAACTCATTGAAGTTGTCTTTATTCGTGAAGTTAAATTCCCCACGTAGATTTCAAGTATCGTTCCCGTGAGTAAGAAGAATGGCCAACTTCGAGTATGTGTTGACTTTCGGGATCTCAACAATGCATGCCCTAAGGCTAAGTTTCCAATCCTCATCCCAAAGTTAATGATTGATGCTACCACCGGTTATGAAGCAATGACTTTCATGGATGGTTAATCTGGCTACAACCAAATTCGCATGGCACCAAAGGATGAAGAACCCGCTGCATTTCGTACACCTAAGGGTGTTTTATTGTTATAAGGTAATATTTTTTGGTTTGAAGAATGATGGCACCACATATCAAAAGTCTATGCAAAATATATTTCATGACTTGCTCCATAAAAATGTTAAATGTTATGTTGATGACTTGGTGGTGAAGTCAAAAAGGCAAAGTGATCACTTGCGAGATTTGAGAATGGTGTTTGAGTTGCTATCAACTCAGAATGAACCCATTGAAATGTGCCTTTGGGTCACTTCTAGAAAGTTTTTGGGCTTCATTATGCGGCATAGGGGAATTGATATCGATCAATCCAAGGTCGACACAATTTTGAAGATGTTTGAGCCTCGAAATATTTATGAATTAAAAAGCCTCAAGGAAAGGTAGCATATCTCGGGAGATTCATCTCAAACCTAGCTGGGAGATACCAACCATTTAGCCATCTCATGAAGAAGGATGCTCTTTTCAAGTGGGACCAAGCTTGTGTCAATGCTTTTAGAAGCATCAAATCATATCTAATAAAGCCTCCAGTGCTAGCAGCCCGATACCTGGAAAGCCATTGATATTATATATTTCATCACAAGAAAGGTCTGTTGGAGTGCTATTGGCCCAAGAGAATGGTGAAGGGAAGGAAAACTCCCTTTATTACTTAAGCAGAATGATGACATCAAATGAGTTAAATTATTCACCAATTGAAAAGTTGTGTTTGGTGTTAGTCTTCTCGATCCAAAAATTGAAGCACTACTTCTAAGCTCACGTTGTTCATCTCATTTCTAGAGCAAATCCCATCAAGTTTGTAATGTCAAAACTAGTCCTCAATGACCGATTAGCAAGGTGGTACCTCCAGTTTCAACAATTTGAGATTGCGTACATCCCTCAAAAGGTTATAAAGGTATAAGCATTAGCAGATTTCCTGGCAAATCACCTGATACCCGATGATTGGAAGTTAACAAATGAACTTCCTGATGAAGATGCATTAGTTATTGAAGTTCAACCTCCGTGGAAGATGTACTTTGATGGTGCTGCACATCGTGGCGGGGCTGGTGCTGGCATGGTGTTTGTCACTTCACAAGGAGAGGTTCTACCATACTCATTTACTTTGACGCAATGTTGCTCCAATAATGTCGCTGAATATCAGGCATTAATATATGGGCTTGAAATAGTTGTCGATATGAAGCAATTGCAATTACAAGTCTTTGGTGACTCTCAGTTGGTGATCAATCAACTCTTGAGAAGTTATGAGGTCAAGAAACCCGAGTTACGCCCCTATCATGATTATGCTCTGAAGTTGATAGGATGGCTTGGATATGTGACCCTCCAACATGTACCGAGGAAGGAAAATAAGAAAGCCGGTGCATTGGTCACGCTAGCTTCAACATTGACTCTGCCAAATCAAGCACAAATTACTATCTGGCAAAAATGGGTAGTATTGCCACTAAGTGAGGATGAACACGCAGAAAATAAGCTTGAGCAGTTCGTCGTTGTTTCTGAAGTTGTGAAGGAGGACTGGCAACAATCCATTATTGACTATTTTTGTTATGGAATTCTGCCAACAAACACAAGAAGAAGGACTAAAATCTGCTGGTGTGCACCCTGCTTCCTTTACTACAAAGTTACCTTGTACAAAAGATCATTTGAGGGAGTACTCTTGCGATGTTTGGGGGAGGAAGAAGCATCCCAAGCTTTACAAGAAGCACATTCAGGTATATGTGGATCACATCAATCTGGATCGAAGCTCCACTTTCACATAAAAAGGATGGGAAATTACTGGCCAACAATGTTGAAAGATTGCTTGGACTATACCCGAAGGTGCAAGGCTTTCCAGTTTCATGTAAATTTCATACATTAGTTGCCTGAATTATTACACCTAACCGTCGCATCTTGGCTATTTGATATATGGGGATTGGATGTCATTGGTCTGTTGTGAAAATCTTCTGGTGGACACTTATACATCTTGGCTGCAATAGATTACTTTTCCAAATAGGCCGAAGCTTCCGCTTTTAAAGAGGTAAAGAAAGATAATGTTGCGAATTTCATCTGAGTCAACATCATCTACCATTTTGGCATTCCTTGTTATATAATAACAAACAATGGTTAGCCATTTGATAACAGGTTGATGAAAAAAATTTGTAAACTTTTTGGTTTCAAGCAGCATAAGTCTTCTATGTATCATGCTGTCACAATGGTCTAGCTGAAGCATTCAATAAGACTTTGTACAACTTATTGAAAAAGGTCATTTCCAAGTCCAAACAGGATTGGAATGAATGGATGGAAAAAGCTTTGTGGGCATATAGGAAGACTCACTGTACACCTACACAAGCAACACCATACTCTCTTGCTTATAGAGTTGAAACGGTCCTACCACTTGAGCGTCAAATACCTTCTTTAAGGCTTGCTCACGAAGGGCTCATCGAAGAAGAAAATGCTCGATTACGGTTTACATAGTTAGAAGCACTTGATGAGAAGAGGCTAGAGGCTCAACAAAATTTGGAATGCTATCAAGCTCGTCTATCTCGTGCTTTCAACAAAAAGGTTCATTTGAGATGCTTTCAAGTAGGAGATCAAGTACTGGCAGTAATCCTTTGTTCTCAGTTACTCATCAAATGGCACTCAGTTCATATCTTTAAGTTCGATCATTGACAACTCTCGAATAGAGTATTAGAACGGAAAGATCCATTAGATAATGAACTCATACCTCCCAGCCCTGTAACTTCAACTTAGACTTAGGAGGATTAGATATTTCGTCAACCACCACTTGAGCGCGATTCGCTTATCTGTTGAAAAGTACCATCCAGACAGTAAACCTTTAGGGCATATGACTAGTAAGAAGGCCTATCATCACTTCTCATAAGTCTAGGGGCAAATTCACCTCAAAATGGGATGGACCGTATGTCATACAAGAAGCATATTCAAGTGGCGCTTACAAGCTAATTGACGCAGATGGTGTGAGGATTGGTCCTATTAACGCAAAGTTCTTGAAAAGGTATTACCTTTGAAGTGAGATGAAGCTCTTCAAGGCACGAGCATAAACTGCATGTCAAACCTGGCTCGCAAAAGTATAAATTGTGCACCGCTCAACCAAAAAAAAAAGCCCGCTAGATTGGAAACCTGAAAGAGGAGATCTAGGCAAAAGTTAGGACGAAAAAGAATCCGCTAGATTGAAAATCTCGCAAGAGGCGATCTAGGCAAAAGCTAGGAACAAAAATACTCACTTTTATGAACTACGCAATGACTTGATCCTCTTCACCGAGGTACGTAGGCAGCTTAGAGTTTTATTATAAGTTCTATCTCATGAGTTTAAAAAGATATGCTACTCCAAGTGATGTTCAAGAGAAAGGTGATAGGATGAAATTCATTCTGTACTGCGCCTTAGGCCGGTTTTTTCAAAAGAATAACCAAAATCCTAAAGCGCGGATGAAGTTCATCCTGTACTATGTCTTAGCTCGATTTCTTCAAGAGAATGACCAAAATCCTAAAACGCAGATGAAATCCATTCTATACTACGCCTTAGGCTCGGTTTCTTAAAAGAATAGCCAAAATCCTAAAGCACAGATGAAATCCATAATGTACTACGCCTTAGGCTAGTTTCTTCAAGAGAATAGCCAAAATCCTAAAGCGCGGATGAAATCCATCCTGTACTACACTTAGGCTCGGTATCTTCAAGCGAATGACCAAAATCCTAAAGAGCGGATGAAATCCATCCTGTAATACGCCTTAGGCCAGTTTCTTCAAGAGAATAACCAAAATCTTAAAGCGCAGATGAAATCCATCCTGTACTACGCCTTAAGTCTGGTCTCATTAAAAAAAATATGAAACTCCATCAATATTAGATATTCCATCAATATTTGTCCGCATTAAACTAGAACATGTCCTTCTAATTTGTAAAAAAAGGGGAGAGAGAAAGGTAATACAAGAAAACACAAGTAGAAGAAAGATTACTACCTGTCAAGGAGTTTCAGATTTGAAAGTCGAGTTCAAAATAGAGCCTAGACCAACTCGACTAGATGGGAGACAAGATTTTTGGTGAGAATGAAGCTCTTGGAGTCTGGTTTTTAGCAATTAAAACATTTTTCGATTTCAACGTTTCTACATCAAGATATAGAAGTTTTATTGGAACATCGCATCTGAAATTTTCAGCATGATAGAATTTTAAGACAAATTCAATAAATTATACCGAATAATGTTGAAGGAGTTTATTTATGAAATTTGGCTATATTGTAGGTTTTGAAGTCTAGTTTTCGTAACATTAAATGGATCATGATTTCGATATTCTTACAATAAGATATGAATTTTCTACCGCATACATGCTTTGCTGTGAAAGGGTGACGCACGAACATGACAGAATTTTAAGTCAATTTCAAAAAATTATGCAGAATAATATTGAAAGTATTTAATTCTGAAATTCGGCTATATTATAGATATAGAAATCTAGTTTCTGAAAAATTAAATGGATCATGATTTCAGTATTCCTACAATAAGATATGAATTTTCTACTACAAGTATGTTAGGCTGTGAAAAAAGTGACAAAAATCAAAAGAAAGAAAAGAGTAAAAATTACTTTGTATTGTGCTCCTCATCGGGACTTGCAGCTATGCGATTGATGAAAAAATAATGAAGAGTCAGCTCCTATTTATAGATTAAATATAAGGATATCCATCTCCTAATTTAATAGAATTCGACAACAAAAACTCAAGTCCAAATAGAATTGAACAATTTTATCCTAGTCAAATTGAAAGACTGCATGCGGCTAGAAAGAAAATTGGATAAAACCTGATCCATCTTTGGGTAAGGGACGTGAATTTTCTGGGGGCAAGTGCTCTAGAAGGAAAATTGGAGTAATCCTAATACTTTTAATATGGATTTCCAAAGAACTAGACTAATCCTAATCATCTAATATGATTTCCAATGTTCTGGCAGCAATTGCAACTTCTAGATGGAAGATTGGACAATCATGTTAATACTAGGAATATTGACGTGTGAGGAGAAATTCTAATCCTGTGTTAAGCTTAATTCTAACCTAGGCTAAAGATTGACATGTACATGGGAAAAATTATTATTAAAGCTATTAAGTGGATATTTAATTAAATTTGGGTTGGTTTGCCACATAATGAGTTTTGATACTCATAAATAAAGAGTGCAATTAAATAAGCTCAAGTTAATACTTCAAGTCTACTCAATAAAAATTTGGATACTTTGACTGAGTCTTGAAGTAAGGGCATTTTGTGTACAGTGAAATTTTATTAAAATCAAATTCATAAAAAAAAATTAAATTATATTAAATTTAAAATATAT
>JACEIK010000228.1:356367-465117 GCA_018107945.1 Datura stramonium | reverse complement strand
TAGTCCAGTCCCTGTGGGATCGATACTTGGCTTACTTGAGCCATTTTACTACTTGTTCGACCACGTGCACTTGTGTGTAGTCATCCAAACGGACGAACAGCTGACACTGGGAAACCTTCATCTGTACCAACATATGAATTGCACCACTGAGCTCCTGATCGGATGACATAGGAATAGCTGGGAGTGGTGCTGGTATATCTGTTGCCCTAGTGGGCTCCGAATGTGGTGGTGAATGCTGGGGGGATCGAGGTGGTGTCCCCTGTCGCCCTCAAATCGGGATGACTCTTCCTGGGGCCCCTTACTGGTGCCCTCTCCTGCCGCGACATCCAGCTCTCGTCCAGTCGTAGTCTGCCGTGTATCTGGAATTTCTCTGTAGACAAATAGGATCACATAAGCTCAAGAAGTCACCCTATTCAACACGGCTCTATGGCACGAATGTAGGAGAAGAAGAGTAACCACACTATTATGCCCTGCAGCCTCCTGCCTATAGGATGTGGAACACGACACACCCATAGACAAGACTCTACTTGGCATTACTTACAGACTCCATGGGATACGACCTGCTCTGATACCAAGTTTGTCACGCTACACCTTAGGAGGCATGACCGAATGACCGACACCTAGTGCCACACCGGGTCTAAACTAGTCCAACTGGATTGGTGCACTACGAGTGCACATTGACATCTATTCAGAAAACCAATGAGCTATATCTAGGTTGTAAATGTAGCCTCTGGACGACAAGGCCACCTGTAAAAAAAGACAACTAACCAGAACAACACAATAACGGGGAGCCTATGCGGGCCAACAAAACCACCATGATGTCTAGTTATAACCGACATGTAAATCAGGCGCTAAACTATGCTATGGCCGATAAGGCCGCTATCCAAAAGTTAAGTAAGGCCCCACAAGGCCATCACAGGAAATTAAGTACACATGGGCCCCACACGACCATCAACAACTAACCACAGGGAATGTACATAGACTGCAAGCCTCTAGAAGTGATATAGTGGCTGGGATAGGGCCCCGACCTACCCAAAACTGTACATCACAAGGAAGTCCTGACTAACTTCAACTCCAAAGGGAAGGAGCTGAATGAACTTCTGACCTCAGCTAGAGACTAGGAACGTCCCGAACCGCATCTATCTACACCTGCAGGCAAGTAATGCAGCGCCCGAGTGGGCGTCAGTACAATATGTACCGAATATGTAAAGCAGAAAGATAATAACTTGACTGAAAATGGAAAATATGTAGTAATCAAAAGAGGGAGGGCAAGGATTTATCCTACAATGCCTGAATCATCTAAATTATCTAAACAACAAGCTTATAAATACAAACAAAAACCTAACCGGGCCTCCATAAGCCTGGAAGGTACAAACAACATAGAAAATCTACCTGGGCCCCCATAAATCCAGGCAAGTACAAACAAGATCCTCTATACTCATCTGACTACTAGGAATCGTGTAAACTGTAACTCAGTGCGGCCCTTACAGCCTCACTAACAAGAACATGATACGTCCCTCACAGCCTCTATAAATATATCATAATATTCCCTCACAACCTTTGTAAATAGACCATAATATGACCCTTACAGCCTCTTTAAATAGAACATAATACGGCCCTCACAGCCTCTGTAAAATGGAACATAATAGGGCCTTCACAACCTGTGTAAATAGATCATAATATGGCCCTCACGACCTTTGTAAATAGAATATAATATGGCCCTCACAGCCTTTGTAAATAGAACATTATATGATCTTCACAATCTCTGTTAATAGAACATAATATGGGGTGACAGTTAACTAATCGACACTCGCGTGGATCATTTTAGATATCCTCATTAGAATAGGGATTACTATTTCATTATTACAGACTCAATTCATTTCACAACAGCTGACCCCAATAAGTTCATCCTGAAGTACTGCAGGTATATGAGTTGTAGTAAATTGCAACAACATGACTTACCGAAAGAAAAGCCCTACATACCTCAAGTGTCGACTTCCTATCTAACTGGCGAGTTTAATTCTGAATTCAATATCCCTACGCAAGTACAATCGTATTACCGGGAGAACGAGACTAGTTTCAGTACTCAATTCAATGAAAAAGATAACTTTTGATAATAATATCAATTATATTTCAGCTTGACGAACTACGATCGAAAACATATAATTTCCCAAGAGTTCAGAAGGGAGAAATTCTTACTTGAAGCCTGTGATCGTATAGAAACTAATTTGAAGCAATTCTGTGAACTCTAACTCGGTGAAGTTTCGATTTGTCGGGCGTTTTTCAAGAAACTAACTCCGTAGGAATGCTCTTGGAAAGCTTATACGCCAGTATCTGAAGTTAATCGGAGTTTGGACGGCGTTTCATAGCGTATTCAGATGAAATTTGATGAAAACTCTCGTGTCTCTCACTCTCTGGACGGTCTCATATTTTCCAATTAATTTCCAATTTAAACAAGATGATTTATATATAACTTGGTCGGCGGACACAGGGTCCGTGACATGGACCTTGTCGCGCCAATTTGGCTCAGGCACGACGTCCAACATGCCAAGTGAGGTCCATGCCACGTTGCCCCTTTGGGCAGCTGGCCCGGCCTCCTTCTGCGTGGTCTCGACCCCGTGCTCGCTCGACCTCTTCCCGGGCCCTTTCTCGTACGTATTGAACTCTAAAACTCTTAGCTAACACATACGTACGCTGACTAAACGTTAGAAATTTATGGGGTGTAACAAGAATACGACATCCGAAGCTGAATTCATACATATGTAGGGAAAGCCTCTAAACATGATGAGTTGATGGGACAAGACCCCAACTAACTCAATAAAATTTAAACTGAATACACATAAGGAATATCAATAGTGTAGTCATCGAGAGATGAGGACTCACAAACAATGCAAACCTTAACTCTAATAAGCTGACTATGAGCAGGGCTGAACCTGAGAGCCGGGTCCTATATCATGAAATGATACAACATAGAGTATGTGGTCAGTACGTGGAATGTACCAAGTATGTAAGGAAGTAAAACCGCTAAAGTAAGTAAAATCATTTAAAGACAATGCATAATGTAAACATAAGCATTAAGAATCTGGGAGTAGGGCTTGCATGCGTTCTTTCTAAGACCATGAACTCTTCCTAACATAACATGACATAACATAACTTCATAACATGATAACTGAATCGATTGAATCAAAGCTTAATCCTGACATTTATAAGTAAAGCTGAAAATTGAGCCAAACCTGTTTTAGTACAGGCACATATATATAAATCTCATGAGTCATGAATATGCATATCTAAAATCATGATGAACAATGGGAGACACGTCTTTTAACCGATATACCACGACAGAGCTTACATGGTCCCAACTATCACACTCAAGTGGGTAGAGCCATCCAAAGCCTTGCTAGGGCTACGGACGATACCGTGATATCGATATCAAGCTGAACGCCCATTCAAGAAGGGGAATCTCACAAGGGAGGTCCCAAAGTCATAATGTATAAACCTACATTGGCGCGTAGTTCTGAGGCATAGGGTGATCGACCCTTAGCCTACTCGGTGCTAGACACTACTCCCAAAACATGCATGTGCTCTACATCATTTATAACGAAACTCAACATTGTCAATTGACGAAGCTCAATACTCAAATACATCTCAATTACAAAATAATGCATATGAGAAGCTTTAGCTCAAAACATACCACAAGCTGAAACTATAATTGGGAGTCTTCGCTCCAAAACCATGTGGTAAGCTAAGCATCGAAAAACTTTAACTCAAAACATACCACAAGCTGAAAAAGTAATTGGGAGTCTTTGCTCCAAAATAATATGGTAAGTTCAATTCGGGAAAATCATCTTTCATACACAACATGTGGGCTTTGCCCAAAGCTTTATCATACTTGGAAATACTCAATTCTCATTGAACACATAACTGTAAACATGGGTAGCTTCAAAACAAGCTTTTCGTCATAATATCTCATCATCATCAATATATTCATCACAAATCTCATCTTTCATGAACATCTCATCAATTGGCCTTTAATTTATAAAACTAGAATCATGATTTTGATTTGAAAACATTATAAAAATTTCCCATGCTTCATAATTCAATAGTAAAATCATAATTAAATCATACCCATGTATAGGAGTAGGAGATTTATGCATTTTGGTTGAAACCCCATAGAGTAGACATAAGAATTTCATACTTTAGAGAGGGATTGGGCATGGGTGTGAAGGGAATCACCTATTCATAACCCTACATACCTGTTGGTAGCTAATTCTAACACTTCCTTAGATGCCCAATAAGAAATTGAAGAGAAATTGATGAATGCTAGGCTTGATCACCCTCTCAAGTCTTCTACCTTGCATGCATGAATGAATAAGGCCTAATAATGAACTTAACCCCTTTGAAAGTCACTATTCATAACTCAAAATAACGTAGTGTAGGCCTTAGAAACTTAGGAATTACGGGAAAGCCCTTACTAAATTCGTAGAAAATAACTGTCAAGTGATCGCAACGAGGGACCCAACGACTCGTCGTCATAGGTCACGACTCATGGAGTCGTCCGTTAAGTACACTGCTCATCTGATCATCTAGGTTCGTCACGGGAAACCTCACAACCCATGGTCACCATCCATGATGTACACTGCCTTGGCCTCGACAAATCTATCCATGCTTAATCACGACTCACCCCACGAATCGTGGGGTCTGACCACGACTTGTGGGGTCCTTCCGTCAGGTCCACTGCCCCATTTTCTTTTCTTTTCATAATCCTCCTCCCCATGACTTACCCAATGACTCGTGGGGCTTGACCACGAGTCATGGTCATGCCCACGGGGTCTCATCTTCTCAAGTCTTCAATTTCATTCCATGGCCTTCCCCACGAGTTACATCACGACTCGTGGGTTGATCTCACGAGTCTCCCCATGACTCGTTCTGTGCCTGATGCAAAATTTTAACTTTTTCTCCGTTTCAACTCCCGTGTTTGATCTTTAGTCTTCGGGGGTATAACAATATCTCCCCCTTGGGAACATTCGTCCTTGAATGTTGGAAAACACACAGAAAAGCAGAGAAAATGCAATTATCATATTCAAATACTGATCAATTAAACCGAAAATTGACGGAATGACTACCTCCGACTCATACCACATAGCTGAACTAATTTCATGATTCACATACACATCCATATACATAAAAGAAACTTGATCACATGAACTGAACATGAAACTAAATAGGGTTTTAGGTCAAAGCTGATACCTCAAGCTGAAACTGATCCGGTAGAGAATAAATGTGGGTATCTAACCAACATATTCACTTTGGCTTCCCACGTAGCTCCCTCAACATGCTGATTCCTCCATAACACTTTAACTAAAGCTACTTCCTTGTTCCTTAGCCTTCGAACATGTCGATCCAATATTTCCACTGGAACCTCTTCATAACTAAGGCTATCTTTCACCCCAACACTGTCCACTGGGACAACTAGAGTTGGATCACCCAAACACTTCTTCAAGAGCGATACATGGAATATAGGATGCACGGAAGCTAAATTAGAGGTCATCTCTAACTCATAAGCCACCTTGCCAACATGGACTAAGTTTCCCTTTCTTCCCGAACCTCATCACTCCCTTCATGGGAGACACCCTCAGAAATACCCAGTCATCGACTTCAAATTCTAATTCTCTTCTTCTCACGTCAGCATAAGACTTTTGGCGACTAGGGCAGTCCTAGCTTGTCCCTTATCAAATTTGAACCTTCTCCATTTCCTCATGGTGAATCGCCCCCTCACGCCCGCCACCTTACCAACCTCGAAACAACCAATGGGTGACCTACATCTCCATCCATAGAGAGCCTCAAATGGCGCCATGGATACTAGAGTGATTGTTTGTTATTCTAGGAAAACACAGTCACGGGAAAGTGATCTTCCCAACCACCTTTGAAGTCAATCACGCATGCCCTAACATGTCCTCAAGAGTTTGGATTTTCCGCTCCGCTTGACCATCCATTTGCGGGTGGAATCTGTTGTGCTGAGTTTAATTTGTGTACCAAGTCCTTTTGAAATGACCTCCAAAGCGAAGTAAGTGAGTACCTCGATCACAAATGATGGATAAGGGCACTCCATGCAATCGGACTAACCCCCGGACATTATAGTTTGGCATAATCCTCTGCCAAATTCATTGGTTTAACCGGTAGAAAATGAGCATCCTTGGTAAGCTTTGTCTACCACAACCCAAATGGAGTCATATTTTTGACGGTATACGGTAAACCTATGATGAAATCCATATTAATTTCTTCCCACTTACAAGTAGGAATGTTGATATCTAAGCACACCTCAGGTCTCTAATGCTCAACCTTTTTAGCGACGGTTTAGACACTTGAGAAACATAGATACGCAATATCTTTCTTCATGCCATTCCACCAATAGATTTCCCGTAAGTCATGATAGATCTTGGTGGCACACGGATGGATGGAATACTTTGATCCAAGAGCCTCATACAACATACGACTCTAAAATCATCAACATACGGAACACATAGGTGACCACCACGTGCCAGAAGCACACCATATCCCCTTGGGAGACCTCCACCTTCTAACTTTGAGCGGCTTCCTTCAACGTTACCAAGATCGAGTCCTCATCTTGTCAAGATTTCATGATCCATTTGAGACAGATTACGATCCGTTACGTACAATAACACCGCCATTGGTCGAGTCAACCAACCTAACTCCCAACCTTGCGAGTCAATGTACATCTTTCACCAGCTCCTTGTTCCCCTCATCCACATGGGACACACTCTCCATAGAGAGTCTCTTCAGGTCTCCACTACCACATTAGCTTTACACAGGATGTAGAGGACACTCATATCGTAGTTCTTGAGTAACTCCAACCACCTCCTTTCTTAGAAGATTGAGTTCTTTTCTGCGTGAACACATATTGTAAGCTCTTATGGTCCATAAATATATCACGTGGACCCCATACAAATAATGTCTGCAAATCTTCAAGGCGAATACACTTAGCTTCACCAATTCCAAGATCATGGGTCGAATAATTCTTCTGTGAACTTTCAATTGTCTAGAGGCGTATTCTATAACCTTCCCGTGCTACATAAACACACACCCAAGTCCAATCACTTGATGCATCACAATACACCACGAATCCATCCGTGCCTTGGGGTAGTGTTAACTGCAGTCTTGAAGTGGTGAGCCTTCATTCTTGGAAGCTCTTCTCACAAGCCTCCGACCATTGGAATTTCACCTTCTTTTGAGTCAATTTGGTCAAAGTTAGCCCCGGTAGATGAGAAACCCTAAACAAATCTTCGATAATAGGCGGCTAAACCCAAAAACTCTGAAAATGCGAAGGAATAATTGGTTTAGGCCAATTCTTCACGCGCCTCGATTTTTGAGAATCTACCTTTATGCCCCACTTGATACATGACCCAAAAATTCTATGGAATTCAACCAAAGCTCGTACTTGCGGGTGGGAATACTAATTGACGATCCTTGAGAGTACGAAGCACTACTCTCAAATGAGCGGCATGCTCCTCCTCGCTCAGAGAGTATATCAAGTTGTCTCAATAAAAACAATCAGAACATGTATAGGTATGAAAAACTGAACACCACGGTTCATCAAGTCCATAAAAAGCGTAGGAGCATTCGTTAGTCAAAAGACATAACTACAAACTCATAATAGACCATCTTAGCATCTGAAGGCTATTTTTGGGATGTCACACTCTCCCAGAACTACGGCCGAGATGGTACCGGATCGAGATCTATCTTTAAGAAACACTTGGAACCACTGAATTTGGTCAAATAAAGCATCAATCTGGTTAGGATACCTATTCTTGGAGGTGACTTTGTTCGGTGTAGATAATCAATACGCATGCGAAGAGAACCATCTTTCTTTCGGACAAGAAGTAGATTACCCATTGGGACTTGCTTGGTCTAATGAAACCCTTAAATAACAAATCCTTCAACTGCTTTTTCAAGTCCTTTAGCCTCGAGTGGAGCCATTAGGTAGGGAGAATAGGTATAGGGCGTGTGTCGGGAAGAAGGTCAATACAAAAAATCTCCCAGGCGGGGGAGAGATTACAAGTAAATCATGCGGAAAGACCTATGGATATTCACATACTAGTGGAAGCGATTGGATAGTCGAGGTCTCGGATTCAACATCCTTAACCCTAAATAGATGGTACACACAACCCTTAGAAATTATCTTTTTGGCCTTAAAGTGGAAATGAAATGACCTACTCTGGCACAATTGAACTACCCTTCCATTCTAAGGCTGGCTCACCCAATCCCCGAACTCTGGCCGGGGTTACATAATTACTTGAAGCATAACATGCAAATAGCCAATCCATGCGAGAGCCAACATCAAAATCGGTCATAGCTATCTCAAACTAGAGAAATTTGACTTTCTAAAGGATGAGACTAGGCAAGCCTTTATACACTAGATATGGCTATAGCGAGTCACCCTCTTTGGAGTATAGGCGAGACACTTCAAACCTATTTCTCTAATACCAAGTTTGTCACGACCCAAACGAGGCCGAATTGTAACATGGGACAAAGATCCTAGAAGGAGACCCCAAGTCTACCCATGGAATAAGAATACATTGACTCAATCAAGAAACTAAATAATCAACAAATACTCATGGGGAAGTCTAGCAGACACCACATTAGAATCACGATATCCAAAGACGGAATACACATACATATGTCGAAAAGCCTCTAAATATGACCGAGTTGATGGGACAAGACCCCAACTAACTCAACAAAGTGAAACTAAAATATACATAAGGAATCGAATAGTCTAGTCCTCGAGAGATGAGGACTCTTTCCAACAATGCAAACACTAATTCGATAAGATGACTACGAGCGAAATTTGAACCTAAGAGTCGGGTCATGTATCTTGAAATGATACAACACAAAGGATGCGATCATTACGTGGGAAATGTGCAGTATGTAAGGTAATGCATTGCTAAGTAAGTAAAATCATTTAAAGACGATTGCATAATGTAAACATAAACATTAAGAATCTAGGAGTAGGGCTTGCATGCATTCTATCTGAGATTATGACCTCTTCATAACATAACATGACATAACATAACTTCATACCATCATAATTGAATCGAATTGACTCAAGATTAATTCGAGCATTTATAAGTAAAGGCGGGCATTAGGGTCAGAAACCTATTTTTAGTACATATATATATATATATATATATATATATACTATATAAATCTCATGAGTAATAAATATGCATATAGACTGCGTCTTTTAAGCGACATACCATGATAGAGCTTACTGGTCCCAACTATCACACTCAAGTGGTGAAATTTGTCCAAAGCCTTGTCGGGGGCAAGGGATGATACCACTATACCGATATCAAAGTGAAGGCCCATTCGGAAGGAAAGCTCACAAGAAAGGTCCCAAGGGTATAATGTATATCAAACCTCGTTGGCGCGTAGTTTTGAGGCATAGGGTGATCGACCCTTAGCCTACTCGGTGCTAGACACTACCCCCAAAACATGCATATGCTCTTCATCATTTATAATGAAGCTCAACATAGTCTATTGACAAAGATGAATACTCAAATACATCTCGGAAATACGAAATCATGCATATGAAAGCTTTAGATCCAAAACATACCTGGTAAAACTATATTTGGGAGTCTTCACTCCAAAACCATGTGGTAAGCTATGAATAGGGAAAATCTTCAACTCAAAACATACCACAAGATGAAAATGTAATTGGGAGTCTTCGCTCTAAAATAATGTGGTAAACTCAATTAGGAAAATCATCATTCATGCTCAACATGTGGGCATTGCCCAAAGTTTTATCATACTTGAAAATGCTGTTCTCATTACAGACACATAACTATAAACATGGGTAGCTTCAAAACAAGCTTTTCATAATAATATCTCATCATCATCATATATTCATCACAAATCTCATCTTTTGTGAACATCTACGTCAATGGGCCTTTAATTTATAAAACTAGAAACATATTTTTAAATTGAAAACATTGTAAAAAGTACTTATGCTTCATAATTCAACAGTAAAATCATAATTAATCCTACCCATGTATAGGAGTAGGAGATTTATGCATTTGGGTTGAAACTCCATAGAGTAGATATAGGAATTTTATACTTTAGAGAGGGATTTGGCATGAGTGTGAAGGGAATCACCCATTCATAACTCTACATACACAGTGACAGCTGATTTTAATGCGAGATGCCCAATAAGAAATTGAAGAGAAATTGATGAGTGCTAGTCTTGATCACCCTCTCAATTCTTCTACCTTGCATGCATGAATGAATAGGACCTAATAATGAAATTAACCCACAAAAGCCACTATTCATAACTCAAAATGACGTAGTTTAGGCCCTAGGAACTTAGGAATTACGGAAAAAAACCCTACTAAATTCATAGAAAATAAGCATCGGAGTGGTCCCCCTTGAGGGACCCAACGACTCGTCGTTACAGGAGTCACAACTCGTAGGTTTCCGTTAAGTACCTTTGCTCGTCGATCATCGGGCTGCGTCTGACAACCTCGCGACCTTCGTTATTGGTGACCGGGACTCATGGTCACCATCCATGATGTACACTGCCTTGTCCTTGAAAAGTCTATTCCATGCTTGATCACCACTCACCCCACGAATCATGGGGACTTACAAAGACTTGTGGGGTCCTTCCATCGAGGTCAAGCTTTGCCCCTTTTTCTTTTGTTTTCTTAATCCCCCTCCCCGGCGACCCAATGACTCGTAGGGCTTGACCACAAGTTGTGGTCATGCCCTTGGGTATATCTTCTCAAGTCTAATTTCATTCCTTGGCCTTCCCCACGAGTTACATCACGACTCGTAGGTTGAGCTACGAGTCTCTCCACGACCTCGTTAGTGCACGATGCCAAATTTTTAACTTTTTTTTGTTTCAACTCCGAGGTCTAATGTAGACTGGAGATTTTCTGATGCGGTGCGATATATAAGTTTCCCGGACACTATGCAATTACTAATAATATTGAAGTGAATCTTTTATCGGCACTTGACTCGTCGCTACGAGGAATGTTGTGACCTTCTTTTGCTCCAAAAAGTTTTCTACGAGATCTTCATTGCTCCAGAGATATATTAGCTTTGTATCAATTTGATGAGGTATTCTTGGTGCCTTCCCTATCTAGGTAGGGGAAATTGGAATGGAGTGGAAACAAATATTCTACTACTTTAAACTTGAATCAAAGAATTTTGTCACTATGATTTTCTTGATTGAAAATGAAGGATAAGTATATGATTGCAACATGTCAAGTTTGAAGATAGCGTCTTTACGGATTTTGTACTTCTTGTCATTGTGATGTTTTCAAAATTCATCCAATAAAATGAAAAGATTTTTTATGTGTCGATAAAAGAATTTGAGGAGTATAAACATATTCTTGACCTCCCAAAGAATGAGACCAAGGTCAGCTTGTGGAGGCCATTCATTAATATTCATCGAATACTTGATCACCAACAATACTTCATGGGATGACTTGCACGACAATAACATGAGGGTTCAACAAGAAAAATTTATCGTGGTTATATTTAAAAAGAAAAATGAAACCATAAGCTTGTGGATGTATTTGAAAATTTTGAGATGGCTATGCTAAAATAATTGCATTGTCTATTTTAAAACTATTTTTGAATGTGGAAGTATGATATCTATGTATGGATAGCTAGGGAAATTTATCCGCGGTTACGCCCACGGTGTTAAAGTTCTCATTTCATTTCACGAAAAAGTTATTTCTAATATTTAATATTTTAATATATTAAGGATCCATTTTTAGTCACTAAGTTCATATCTACAAAACACTTGTAATTGCTAGTATTAATGTAAGAAATGATCAATTCTGATTTAAGGTTTATGAATTTCTATAATGACTTTTAAGTAAATATACAATAATAATTGATATTCACATTCAAACAGTTATAAATATTTTATAAATTTCTTAATACAATACGTAATGAAAAAAAATTCACAAGTACGGGTCAGCTCATACACTGTAAGCTAGGGCCACCCATGTAATGAATCATAAAATTACAATATATAATGGGCTAGAGGTTGTGCTCCTATGAAATTGCAAAACTGCAAATAGTTGAATATAGTTGTCAAGGTTAGACATTCATTTCCTTATACAATTAAATAATTTAAACATACGCAATATCAATAGATAATAACTTGACCGGTGATAATATTTGTAAAGGTAAAATCCTTAATTACGAGGCAAAAAAGAATTAATCAATTTTCAGCCAGGTTTATATTCGTCACTAAGTTCAATAAATTTGAAGTTTTTGATGATAAATAAAAAATCTTCATCTAACTTATTTTTGAACAATTAACTTAATTTTCTGACTATAGTATGCATCATATTTTCATAATAGAAGAAAGTTATAAGTGATTTGAGAACTAAAGATTCAAAAGAATATGTATAAAGAAGAATAAAAATCATGTATTAAGGTACCTTTTTGAAAATAAGCAAAATATCATATCAGTTTAGTCAACTTGTCATTTTTTTCTTGTATGGCAATCAAATCGTGTCTATCATAAGTAACCAACTCTAAAGAAACAAGTGTCATTTTTAAAAATTCAATCAAAAGAAAGACATACAAAGCAAAATAGTCACACCCAATCTATTTATACCACAGAAATAGACTATAAAAGGTACAAAAATTAATTAACGGTATAATATTTCGGAGATTATACATTAAAAAAAGTCATTATAATTAAAAATAATAAAGAAAGGAGAAAATAGTGGGAAAGGTGGTTAAAACCAGCCATTTTGAATAAAAATAGTGAAAATCAATTTAAATCAACCATTAAATGACAATAATTAAATAAATGGGTTAAAAAAATAATTTTAAAATGGAGAAAATGCTCAAAAAAGAAGATAAATGAGAATGGTGACTTTAGAAGAATGCAACGTGACATGTCCATAACCTTCTTATATATATAAATTGAGTAAAAGTGACTATTTAACTTTTCGTTGCATCAAGAGATATCGATGGATAAACATTGCTTGGTTAAAATCAATATTGAAAAGGCTAAGGTATACTTTCTTTCTTGATATCAATAAAATTTCCCATAAAAGCAAATATAAGACAAAGAAAATATTGAGGCGGAACTTCTATTAAATATTTGATGGCATGTGAAGTAGTTGATAAGGTATTATAACGATGTAGGGTGGGATTTTGTCACAATATGTGAGAATTAGGATTTTGTCACATAATGAATTGATTAGAGGAATAGATTTAGGCTAGTTGTGTGAGAATCTTATTTATGAGAATTAGATGTTGTCATTTATAGACTATCCAAGAAGTATAACAGGATGAGTGTTTTTGAGGAAATGAATTCTTTTAGCCTCTTATAAGATGAATAGAAGAAAATGTTATTTTAGATTTCTTATGTATAAAAATGAAGATCCCACTTGTAAAAAGGTCATCAAACTAAAAAAAAAAATAAGTGACCTAAAAAGCTAATTAATTCTTTGCCAAGGCTCACAGTGCATTTTTATTGCTAACAAATGAGTGGAGAAATTCAAAAGTCAAGATTGATATAGTAGGAGTTTCGTGCACAGTTGTTCTTTCTAAGGGTGATATATATGTTAAAATTTGATACACACCGGTGAAAACACATGTAAAGGAAGTTCAAGTTAAATATTTAAAAATATTAAGTTACCTCCCATTACACATTAGAGATTGCCTGCAGTAGATTCATTCACCAAGTTAATCGTGTACATAGAGATACAACAGAAAAATCTCTTGAATGAGATTTTTCATTATTTTAATCCCTCCCTCTGTCCTAATTTATGTAACACACTTTTTCTTTTAGTCAGTTCCAAAAAAGACACATTTACATGTTGGCTGAGAATTTAATATTAAAATATTTATTTCACTTTTAGTGAGATGATTTATAGTCATACAAATGTGCCCGCCGACTTATTTTATATCATAAGTTTCAAAAGTCTGCCCATATTTATTAAACTTCGTGTCCTTTCAAAATACATCATAAATTGGGGCAGAGAGAGTATTAGATTGATTCTTTTTTTTTTTTTATAATAAATTTCGCATAAAAAATTGATTTTATAAAAGGCATGGATATATATATGGCGAGATTCAAGTGATAATGCACACTTATACTAAATGAAGAAAAATTATGAAAACAATATAACTTGAAAAGTTAAATGATAATGGGCAGAAGACAGAGAAGCTTTAAGTGATCTAAGTGAACAAGGAGCAGATAAAGAGTTACCACAGGTATAGTGGTTAATATTTGCAAAACTCTGCTGATAAGGAAGGTTTACGGCCAACAGTATAAATATTTATGAATTTCTTTCTGATATATAACACAAAGTAAAGCACATAATTTATTCTTGAAAATATTTTTGAATTCAACAAATGAAGCAACAAAAAAGCACATATATTCTATTCAATAAACTTGAAAAATAAATAAATAATGCTATAATGGAAGAACTCAAGAATTAAATTATTTGTTGAAGAGATAGAAACCTAAAAACACTTTGGAGAAAAATTATTAAAAAAGGAATTGATATACTTGATTCACACATGGTTGTAAACATGCTTCAATACCATCCAACGTTCCCTCTTCGAGAATTTGGGCAGAGATTAACAATAGGCTTCAGGGCCCTAATTTCTCTGATTTTGCAGATTCTCAACAAAGTTTGAAGAAAACTGGTGAATAGCCCAACCCTTTTTGTATTTTCGCGATACACCATCACCAAAAGAAAAGATGAGAAAGAAAATATAAAAGAGAAGATAATTTTTGCATTACCACCTTTGATAAGTCACCTGCGTCCATTATGTAGGTTTACCTCAGGCACATAAATGTATTTACACGCCGAAAAGTTGCAGATAAGAATGTAGCATTCTTTTCACTTGATGATTTTGCAAAATCGTCCACAAAGAATAGCCTCTTCTTCATTGATGGTTGCGGTACTTTAGGAAGTGGACGCTTTACCACATATTTTGAAGGAGCAACCTGTTGCAATAAGAGCATAATAATCTTCGGTGAAAAACTTTATTACGAAAGGTAGGGTTGGGGTAGTTGCATATATTAGGGTTAGGTTTTAAGATGGGTATTTAAATTTTGCAAAAAGATAAAATTGACAAAAAATATAAATAGAAATCTTGATTTTAGAGAGTGCCACATCAAGGTCCTCATGTTCCTGCATATAACTATATAGATTTATAATATTCTAAAATATGTATAAAAAATCTTGCTATATTAATTGGTATTATTATGATGTTTATTTATGATTTTTAAAACAAATATTGGTTCTTAAACTCATTAAAAAAGGGAAAAAATAACTAGCGATTGTTTAAATAATAAGTGATTGTTTACAGTAAAAAGTTCTTACGGTTGTTCCAAATATCGGTTGTTTATGATAAACAGAAATTTATTTTTGCAACTATGGGTTGTTTATATAAAGATTTATCAAATGACTCGTTTGATATTTAATTGTTATCAAGTCAATAAATTGATGTTCAAATATTCATATAATCACCATAGTGATATTTCATTATTACTAAGTCAATGAGTTATTGTAAATAATTAGTTGCTTACAATAAATAACAAGAAGTTGTTCTGAAAAAATCAACAAATAATAACTATTGCTTAAATAAATATTAGTTGTTCATAAACAACGAAATTTATTTTTGCAAGTGGCGGTTGTTTATATAAGAACTTATTGGATGGTCGTTTGATCTTTAATTGTTATCAAGTAAAATAAATTTATGTTCAAATATTAATATAATTACCCACCATTGATGTTCCATTATAACTAGGAATAATGATTACTGTAAATTATTAGGAGAGTCAATCAATTGATGGTCAAATTAATAAGTTGGATTTAATCACTCATCGAAAAACTCATTTGATGTTCAATTATTATCAATTGATAATATATTGTTCAATCATTAATAGAGTCAATCAATTGATAGTTAGTGTGAATAAATTAATAAATTGAGTTTAAATCCATTTTCCAAAAGACTTCGTTTATAAAAAGAAATAAGAATCTTATGTCAATTAATTTTACTTATAATCAATCAATTCATGTCCAATGAGATTAATATATAAGCAATCAGGAGTTGCTTGAACAACTTCTTGTTATTTATTATAAGCCATTAATATTTGTTTATGCAACCACTAGTTGTTTAACTATTTTTAATAAGACACGAATTAAGATACTATAAACAATTAAGTGTTGTCTAAACAACTTCTTGTCGTTTATTATAAGCGATCATTACTTGAACAACTAGTTGTTTATTGACTTTTCACACAAGCTGAAGTTCTTAATACAAAATAGAAGCAAGCAACCATTATTGGTTTAATAAATCAATTAGTTTTTTCTTTTTTTTTTTATGAGAAATAAGATTAGTATAAATAATTAGATATTTTCTTAACAAAGTTATGTTGTTTGCAGTAAACAACTAGTTTTTATTTAAGCAACCACTAGTTGCTTACATATTTTTGAAGAGAATTGAATTTCTAGTGTAAATAATCATATCCCCATGTAAATACCAATAATAAAATAACCAAGATTAAAAATTGATTCAGTTGCAAGTACAACACAAATTTATTCGATTACAAGCACTAATTTAAGAAGCTCTATTATTACTTGTTCCTTCATTCTGTCTCACTCTATAAGAGCATGCTTATTTTGCTTAGCCACTTCATTTTACCACGTGGAACATTTATTCTTTTTCTTCTTTGAACCTTGATCTAAGGCCGAGGCATGTGCTTTATCTTTTCTTTTCGATTGTGCACCACCTACGGATAATGTATTTTCTCTCTAAAAGATCCAAAGGTGTCACGACCAGAGCGTGGACCCTAAACCATGACACGGGACCTAGAATAATGAATGGCTCCAAGTTAATCCATGGTACATACATAGAATGAAAGAGAGTATATTAGCGAGAAATAAGCTTGAACACAACATAGCGGAAGTACGCATACCATAAAACATAAGCGTAGACATGAGTTAACAATCTTCGAACCATCTATACATAAACGTACGAAAAACCTCTAAACATACGATGAGCTGGGACAACATTCCCAACTAGATCGCTAAGTTTGAAACTAAAAGACATAAGAAAAAGAGACATGAATCAAGACTAGCGTCTTCGGATCATGAGGACTCACCAAAATTGGGATGAGTGCGGGCCGAGACGAGAGTAAGCTAATGTTGGGAGGCTGGGGCGGTCACCCAAACCTATATTATGAAATAATGTAGCATAGAGTATGCGGTCAGTACTGAATGATGTCACCCAAATTACCTCGCAATTGAGATATAAAGCGGTCGATGTCAAATATAGAGAACCCAACAAAGGTTGAGGTCGATCCACGAGGGGAATATGGAAAGAACATAAGTTAATGCTAGTATAAGTACCTTTACTATTGAGTTACTTATATCCTAAAAGGGAAAGAAATATTAAATTCATCAAACAAAAGTAAAACTGCGAATGTTTAGATCAAATTCGGTTTATTTGATTAACGACTTGACTCGGATTGTGTTCCCTAAGATTTCATAACCACAAGGCTTGTATAGTAGTAGTCTATTACGGTGTTTAACATGCAATATTGATAAATTAGGTTCACCTAAATGGTTGGTTCCCTATCTAGATTATTATCACCCACGCAACTTGGTGGTATACGGGTGTGCACCAATTGACCCTTACCCTTAATATCCGATTACCTATCCTTGGACAAGTTCAAGCTATTAGATGAGAGTTGATAGCCTCAAATCTCCATTGTTAATTCCTTTTCCCATTCCATACCTCCTTGGTCCGGTAAGTAAGAATAAGGCAAGTCCTAACATTTGCAACCGTCAAGAATCAATAAAAACAAAGGAAAAATAATACATGCATTAAACCCCGTTCAAGATACTAGCTATTTAACCTATGTATGTTGGCTAAGTTTCCTAGCCCTAGTTAGCAGTTTAGCTACTCCATGGTTGTATGATCACAATCACAAACATATTAAATAAATCATAATTGCAACTTACAAATTATCGGAGAAAACTAAATAAATTTAACAAAACTCAAAAATTGATGAATAAATTCCAATATTGCTTTGATCCTCAAATTCAAGAACAAAATTGTAAACCTTGACCTGCTTGACCCAAGAATAGTCGTACAACACCAAAATCCTACGTTAAAAATATTAATAATCATATCTCTCAAAAATAAACCTAAACAATGTATTTATAGTTCCAAGAAAACCTTTCCTAACTAAAATTGGAAACCAAGTCGTCGGTGACCACGGGCTTGGTGACAAATCGTTCAGAGCCTTTGACGAGTCGTGCCTTGCTAAAAATCAGTTGTCCTCGACATTGTACCTAGTTGTGGCAACGGGTCACCTAATGACTCATTGTGCACAGGCACGAGTCGTTGGGCCTGTGGTTTAACTCCCTTCAAAATTCCGGTGCACCTTACGATTGGTTCCAATGATACGCAACAAGTCGTTTAGTCAATGAACGACTCGTTATGTCTGTCGTCATCTCCATTGGTCACTTTGTCAATAATTCTTCTCGATCCTCACGATTCGTTACTAGATGTATGAAATTCGTCCCCTCAACTACGTCGAATTTACCATCCTTTGCATCTTCAAAATTCATCTTTTGCCACCGGCTTGACCCAGCGAGTCGTGCTTCTTTCCAATGACTCGTGAAGTACACAGCGAGTCACTATTTAGAGTTGTTTTCGGCATAAATTTGCCCCGAGTTCATAGGAACTATTTTCACGCAGCATTAAACACAAAACACATCATACCTATATAAACATACATGGAATATGCATAGTTTCATGGTTTTAAGCGCCAAAAAGTTCCATAAAATCATGGAACATCAACACTCCCTCAACTTAAAACTTTTGCATGTCCTCGAGGGCAAAAACAAAACAAAACAAAACAAACTACTTCGATGCTTCAATTGAAAAATCTCCCCATTTATTAGATAGAAGATGACCAAGATTTTTTGATCCATTGTAGTTATTCCAATTCCAAGACCTCAGATCGAATCGGTATTGATATATTGATTCAATCCACATCAAATTGACTTTTCTAACCCTTCCCTCATCGGTATCAACTCAAATCAAAATGCATATGAAAAATTTCCATCCATGACACAGAGGAATCAAAACATGGAAAAACACTTGTCACTTGCAACCACGCACATAAATCTATAGCACGGCCCCACAATTTGCGGACGATTTTTGACCAAATTCACTCCCACCTCAAGAAGTCCATACTCACACATGTATATGGTGCATTTAGTATATTTCCCCCATGGGACTAGGTAAGACTCACTCGTTCTCACAAAGAAATTCCCTAGCGTATTGCATACAAAACCAAAGGCTTGCCTTTACTTTCAATACCTCGATTTTCGGACAAGTGAGCAAGGATCACTATAGGAACACAGGCTTATAACGTAGGCTCGGGTGGTACATATGGAATTAGTAACTCAACCTTCCTTGGCGCTACACACCTCCTTGGCTCCACTTTTCACCCTTTTCCCTTTATTTTCTCCCTTTTTTTCCTTTACTTGCTTCTTCTTTTATTTGCATTTGCAACTATGGATGCGGTTTATCTTCATTCAAGCATTCATTGGTGTCACATCTTTCTTTTCTTCTCTTTTATTTATCTTTGACAATTTTTATTTCTTTCTTTTTCATTATGCATACCGCATCAACTCTTTCCTTTTTTATTACCCAATTTTTATTCTACTTGAAGCTCTTCTTATTCAACCTTATAATAGCCACCCTCGACTTAGGCAATTTTCTGAGTTGAGGTTCATAATGTCCAAGGAGGGACTAGGGCCAAAACAAGTTCATTCTTAATAAACGGGAAAGGTTATGAATTGGTGTAAATAAAGGAAAGGTCAATTTAAGCTCAAACATTTGGATCAAGGGATTTTTATTCTTTTTGTTTTTTAATTTTAAAAACTTAAGAATTTAAAAAAATTTGCTTAAAAATTGGCCTATGATCCTTTCTTAACCAAGAAACCTAAAACCTATGCAAAGTCCAACCAGACAAGTTCTAGATTGACACACACAATCGAATTTAGCTATTAAACCTCACTCACACATAACACAGGTCAACATCATCACTTCTGCTTGCTTTGTTAGAAGCTACAACCATACAAATAGTGTTTGCTTTCATAATTTCAATTTCATTAAAAGATTCACAAAGGGTTATACTTGTCCATTTTAACATACACATATAAATTTTGAGGGTATCAACATAATAGCAAAAATCAACAATTTAAATATGACTTCTTGGTTCACCTAATTTTCTTCCAACTAACACAAATAACACTAAATGAGGAAATCCTAAACGTGCAGGTTCTACTAGATATATGGAACTTTCAGGGAAAAGATATCTAGGCAAGAAAAACCCTCAAGTTACATGTTCATCAAAAGAATGCATAGGTATCCCTCCCCACCCCATCAAAAAAAATCATGCGTCGTCTCGATGGATATATGTATCAAACAAAACTAAGAAAATAGGGAACATACTTGTGCGATCTAGGTGGCGGCTACCTGGTCGGTGGAGGGTGTAGATACATACTCTATTGCTATATCCAACATTAAACCGGTAGGTACATTGAGATCCAAATAGCTGGTCTGCCTGCTCCACAAGCTCGTTACCTCGGTCTCGGCTCTCTGTGAGCCTCCTCTCCTAGAAACATACGGTGTCCTCTCTCCATCTCACTTCGCTCTCATTTTCTTTGACGGAGACGGAGAAGCACTTCGTCAAAACTTGCCTCCTCACGAGGCCTCTTTCCATATCGGGTGCCACACCGGCTACCGATAAAACAAAAATGGTGTAACCATTAACAAACTCAATATCTATCACAGGAAGTATCGGTGGAGAATGCTGCGGCTACTTATCGTGCGGCAAGTCCGCACCTCGGCTTTGTGCCCTAGCTGCGAGTACCATTTTGACAACTCAAGTGTTTGTAAGCTGTTGCAAGAGCTCATCCATTCCTACTTCTCAGCATCAATTAGCCGTGCAACAGGCTGGAAAAATGCCTCCAACTCTTTAGGCACACGACTACCTTCTCCCATGTTGCTAGCGGCAGAAGTGAGTTGTTTTCTTTGCTTTTAGCCTCTCGGCCCCAACCTCTGGCACACTCCAACTAAAAACTCATAATTATTAATTAGGCTAGGCGTGGTGGCTCTTGGTGGGCTGGTGATCCAAGAGAATTTCTTCTTTGTGGATAAATGGCTTAGGGGTGACGAGTGTGGGCGTGTCCACTGCATGCAGCCTCGGGCGCTGTCTCTCCACCCTCATGGGCTCGAGCCCTGCCCAGCTTCAGGTGAGGCGCTGCAACATCGATCCCTGGGCCCTTGCCAAATACCTCTGCTATGCCATTCGCTCCGGTGGATGAGCTTCACGAGTCCTTTCTCTTGATACCGGGTTTGTGTCATCTCCAAATATTTCGATATCATTATCCGGACCTATTCTTTAGTCGTGATGAACTCTGCTTCTTTGACTGAAGAATTATCAATGAAAAGGAGAGGTGTAAATATAGTCGTGATATCTGCTTCACCTGAAATATATGAGTAAATATGTGCAGGAAATTGATATATCCCTCCATTATACTTGCTACCAATGCTCTAAATCAGGGCTGAGATCATTATCTTTGTTGTTTGCATTTTATTTGTGTGCTTTCGTGACCACTAAAATTCTTGAATTGAGTGTGCTTCTTTATCGAGGAATACATGCGTTCAACCATTCCACTAGACCTCTTATGTATGAAGTCACTTGCGGCGTGCTTATATTAGGGGAAAACAGTAAGTATATTGTCGATGCACTCCGTGGTTTTTGTGCCCGGCTTTCACCCCAGCTCTCACCATCTTGATGAGAACAGTGATATTCATAGGACTGCAATGTCAGCCTGCCCATCAAGAAGTATCTCTCAAATAATGTCTGAGGTCTCTAAGTACCTTACAATCAAGGTCTCTACCTTTTCCAGTCGGCCCCCTAAATAGCAGCGCAATGGGCGCGCCATTCTGCCGAACTCATTCGCCAGGATCTTAGCTCACGATGGCCCGTTAACCGAACAGGCCAGCCAATTCTTGCTTGTATCTCTAGAGAAGATCTTTTAGCCACATGGTGACTATACCAAGCTCCTCTTATATGCTCTCACCGGATTTTTCTTTCTCATTTAGACAATATCTCACATTATATATGGCCCTCATACCATGGCACCACCATCTCTGCCGTTCCTTGGTTTCTCGTTTGATCTTGTTTAAGTCTCGATCGGTTCATCATCCACAGTCCCCCTAGGCGAGCATGTGACTCATTAGCTACCTCTGTGTTTTGCCCACAGGCGTGGGGTCCACAGGCTTGGCGTCAAGAGATTACACATCATCACCCAAATTGCACCTCGCGATTGAGATATAAAAGCGGTCTATGTCAAATATAGAACCAGCGCAAAAGGTTGAAAATTCGATCCCATGCAGAATATGGAAAGAACTTAAAGTTATTCACGATAAGCTACTACTATCCGACTTGCTGTTTCCTACAACGGGAAGAAATAGAATAATAAACAAAAGTAAAACTTCTGGAATGCTTGGAATCAATTGGTTTGTATTCAGTGTGAAGCTTGACTCGGATTTTGTTCCCCAAGTTTCACTTAACCACAAGGCTTGTCACACTGATGATCTATTCCGATTGTATAAAATGTAATATTGGTAAGTTAAGGTTCACACAATGGTTTGGTCCCCTATCTAGATGGTTATGCCCTTAACTGATCCGTATATGGATGTACTTTTTAATTATTTTACCATAATATGGGATTAGCTATCCCGATCAGTTCAGTTATTGATAGAGGTTGATAGCCTCGAAGCCTGGAATTTGCTAATCCCTTTTGCCATTCTATACCTCCTATGTGCAGTGAGGCAAGAATAAGGAAGTCTAACATTTTCAACCGTCCAGAATCAATAAAAATGAGAGGAAAAGCATACATGCATTAAACCAGTTCAAGAATCACTAGCTATTTAACCTATATTGTTAATTCATCTTGATTCCCACAACCCTAGTTATAGGTTTTAGCTACTCATGGTGTATGATCACAATCACAACATATTGAATAAATCATAATTGAACACAAATTATCGTAGAAGAAAACCAAGTAAACAGATAAAACTCCAAAATTGATGAATAAATTCCAATGTTGCTTTTGATCCTCAAATTCGAGAAAAATTGTAAACCTTGTTTCTAGACCCAAGAATAGTAGTACAACACCAAAATCCTACATGAAAAATATTAATAATCAATTCTCTCGAAAATAAACCTAAACAATGTATTTATAGTTTCAGAAAAACTTTCCTAGCTAAAAACGGGAAACCGGGTTGTCGGTGACCACGGGCTTGGTGATGAATTGTTGGGACCTTTGACGAGTTGTTCCTTGCTAAAAAATCGGTCGTCCCTGAAACATCGTACCCGGTGTGGCAATGAATACACCTAAAGACTGCGTTGTGCACGAACTGCAGTGGATTGGACCCCTCGTGGTCTAACTCCTTCAAATCTCCAGTCCACACCATGCAGTTTGGTTCCAATGATACGTAGCGAGTCGTTTAGTCAACTAATGACTCGTTATGTCATAAAGTCATCTCCCTTTGGTCACTTTTTCAATAATTCTTTCTCCGATCCTCATGATTGACTTCACGACTCGTTACTATATGTAACTTGAGTCGTCCTAACTCGTCGGTACATTGTCTGCATCTTCAAAATTCATCTTTTGCCCACGGCTTTAGCAACGAGTCGTGCTTCTTTCTAATGACTGGGTAAATACTATGATCACCCTTTAGGTTGTTTCAACATAAATTTTTGATTCACTTCGAACCTATTTTCCTACAACATTAAACACAAAACACATCATACATATATAAACATACACGAAATGTGCATAATTTCATGATTTTAGCGTCGAAAGTGCTGTAAAATCATGACACATTATTCGATGTGTAGAAGTACAAGTAAAATGCTAGTAAAGCGATGATGCAGAAATCATGAGTATAAATCAAAATAGAACATGAGAGTAAGGACAATATGCTAAAAAAACCATATTCTTAAAGTAATCATAATCATGAGATATTCATCATAAGTTGAAATATAATGAGCCAAGGTGAAAACAATTTATCGATTTATCATACTTGAGATCATAAGTGAAAACTCACAAAGCGCCACAATGGATCAAATCGCTATAAATATAGTATAATAATAATTCATGAACATGAGTAACTTAAACATCGAGAAAAATGGAGACTCATCATATCAGACACCATCATGATAGAGCTTACGTGCTCCAACTATCTCGTTCCAGGTGGGCGAGCCATCCCAAACTTTCCAAAGCAAGAAATGGTTAGGAATGATATCACTACATTTGAATCTCCGTTTGATTTGAACATGAATATATAGCTACGGTGGCATGTAGTTATGAGGCTTAGGAGTTTTCTTGAGCTCCTAGCTATTTGGTGCTAGATAGTAGTCCCAAATCATGCACATGACTCATGGCTCAACATTAACATACTTGATCTTGCATGGGATTTTCTAATTCATAAAATCATAATCATACTTGGCATATATGAAATATTCATGTGAATAAGGCCATTGAGTTGGTCATAATATATAACTCGAGTGTAATGACTCGGACTTTCCGGCTAAGTTTGAAACCGTTCTAGGTATGTGGATAGACTCAAAATTTTAATACTAGATGTTAATATAAATTCTTAAGTGTGAGAAGTGGGTGGATACGAATTAAGATTATAAGGAACCTCTAGAGAAAATTTGAGTTGGGAGCCTTCTTAGCGATTGAGTTTTCATATAAGTTCTTACAAGGGTCAATTTCAAATGATTATAACTCTAAGTTTATGAATTATTACTGAGTGATTCAACCCATAAAAATTGAAGCCCTTTAAGTTTTATTTCCAATGCATCGACCTTGCATCAATAAGAGTTTAGGTAAAAGTTATGAGTATTTTAGTCAGAATCTTGTCAAGTGACGGGGTCAAAGACAAAGACGTGTGAAATTATCAAAAACAATCTCAAAGTTATTTTAGGAAATTTCCATGATTTAATTTCCTAAACCTAGTTTGTTGGGATAAATAATTATTTAAGTACTCCTAAAGCCTAGATACTCATTCCTCACCATTCCAATTAAATTCAAGGATCAAATTCTAAAGTTTTCAAGAAGATAGGAAGTCTTCTTCTCCAAATTAGGGTTCTTCAAGTTTGAGACTATGGTTCTATTTTTCAAGTATGTAAACTAACCTAAGTAAAGGATTTCTATTCATCCTTATGCCCTACATTTGTCACAAGAATTTATTTATATTAAAGTTTAGAATTTTTACCCAATTCTAGAATTGTCTTCTTCCCTATCTATATATGTTGAATTGCCATTATTGAATTCTTCATATTGAGTTATTTATTGATGTACTTGATTGTAATCCTACTTCATTGATTGTTGATCATACTATCTTCATTCTTGATTGTTGATCATACTTTCTTGATTCTTGAGGTTGATTTATGTCTCTTATCCCATGAACCTTAATTGCATGAAAGCATGATTTCAAGAAAACATGATTTTTTTAAAAGCATTGTCTTGAAAGCATGTATTTTTGAAGTAAATACATTATTTTCCTAAAGATTGAGCATATTTTCAAAAGAGCATGATTTGAAAGCATGAATTTTAGCATGATTTCAAAAAAAAAAGCATAAGCAAAGTCTTATTTTGAAAGTCATGAAATTTTTTAAGCAAAAGGCTCCATATTGATGTTTAAAAATTGTTTTGAAAAAAAGCTCTTCATGATGTTTTTAAAAATAATTTTGAGCGATAAGACGCTTCATGATATTTTAAGCTATGTTTTGAGTGAAAGACTATTCATGATGTTTTAAATTATGTTTTGAGCGAGAGGCTCGTAAGAAAGTTTAAAGATGATTTTTGAGTGAAAGTGCTCCACAGGTGATTTTAAACATTCATTATATATTATAGCTAAAGTGCTTTATAATGATTTTTTTGATGTTGCCTCCTTGTCGGCATTTGAATGGACATGAGTAAAATTAATTTGGGAGGGTATTTAGCATCGAGTAGGTGAAAGTTCGGACAATACGTAAGCCCCATAACTACATAGCCAACGTAGAGGATAGGATCGTGATGTTGGTTCGGGCGACTTCTTAGAAGATAGTCTACGGTTAGGACTTGATGTTATGGATCTACAGATTGTGATCATCTCTACCACAGCAAGATTTTTGGACGGCTCGGTCAACTTGAGCGAGATAGTTGGGCATCATGTGCTCATTCATAAGCAGGTGTCGATTATGAAACCCCCACCCAAACTATTATCAATATAGTTTAATTGTGTAAGTATTCTGAGATATGTTTTGATGCATAAGTTTTATTGCATAAGGCGATTTCACATTTTCATATTGTGTCTATGCATCATGTGATTTCCAGAGTATAGTTACCCTTTATTGTTTCATGTGAAGTTTGCGATTCTAGTTATGTCCTTCACCTAAGGTATTCTTGCTAACATTGTTTCATTCGGCTATTTTTACATATCGTACATTCCATGTACTTGATGCTCTTTAGAGTTGCATCGTATTATGATGCGGACTTCCGGGTATACGAGATCAACAATGAATATTTCACTAGCACTAGTCTATATTCGGCTTTTGGTGAGGCCTCCTACATTCGGAGAGTCTCAGTTATTGAGTCTTTTCATTTTATAGAGCTTGAGGTAGCCGTGAAACTATATCCCCGCACCCCTTCTACAATTATTAAAGGCTTCATAGATAGAGTTAGATATTGAGTCAATAAAATTACTTCTTAACATTTATTTCAGTTATAGAATAAATTCTCTTTCACTATATTGAGCTCACTATGTTTCAGCTTCCACATTATTTATTAATATCTAGACTAATAGTAAGCTAGACCAAGAGTGCAACTTGGATCATGAAAGTGGTTTGAGTGCCGGTTGGCGTACTGGGTTTAGATTCAAAGATTGATGTCGCAGAAAATCATACATACTTGAATAAATAGTCATAATTGAAATCATAGGCTCATTAGCTTGAGGCTAGCAAAGCATGCATAATTGGGCAAAATCACCATAAACTTGAAAGCATAGATCCATTAGAGATTCTAGTAGAAAATAAGTAATCATAATCATGAGTCATGAATTTAATCATAAGAAACTTGAATTCATAAGAGATTTCATGGTGATTCTAACCTAGAATTTCAACATATCATATTTGGAGAATTAAAATCATGAAATAGAGATGAATTGGGCATAAGGATATAAGATTCTCCTGATTCATAATCCCACATATTTGGTCTTGATGAGTCCTATCTTGACTTGAAGACTGTATCAATTAAATGAATTTGATGAGAAACCTAATCTTGGCTTGAGGGGATTTGATCTTCCAATTGAGGTGTTAGGGTAAAATGAGGGTTTTTAAAATAAAACCTTAAATACCCCTTAGGAAATCTCAAGAAGACCTCATTTAGGAGTTAAAAGCACAAAAAGTTATGAAAATTTTCACGCCCCACCTTGGGAGGCATGAGCGGCACTGGTGCCCTACTAGGACTTTGAGCTAGCGGCGATTTAGCCTAGCACCTCGATGCGGTGCTTACTCTATCTGGAATCAAAGAAAACAACGGGCTATATAGCGGGCGTAAATACAACCTCGGCCAACAAGGCCTATAGCCTTATTTGTGAAAATAAACAACTAACTAGAGACAAACAAACGAGGAGGGAGTCCTATGCGGGCCGACAAGGCCACCATGATATCTAGTATAAGCGGAAAGCGAAATGCGAGATGCTAAATTGAGCTATGACCGACAAAACCACCAATCAACTGACTAAACGGGGCCCCACACGGCCAACACCACAGTCTAAAACATATATGGGCCCCACAATCGATATCATCTAACCATGGAAGTAATGCAATTTGCAAGCCTCTAAGACTAATAAGATGGTCGGGGCCCTACCCATGTTGTACAAACAAAAAAGAAATTAACCTCTAACCTCCACTGGCTCCAGAAATAAAGGCCGATCGCTCTCTCTCACGGTGGCCCGGAACTACGAGGGACCTCCTCGTGTGTATTTACTGCGGGGAAAGTAATTGACACCCCCGGAAAGGGGCGTGGGTACGCAGTGCGAGTATGTAAAGCAATAACTTTAAATGGCGAAAGTAAGAAATAGAGCGATAATAACTAAAGTAAAGAATGGTGGGCGGCGGGGTTGTGAAATGCAGGACTAAACATAAGCGTAATAAGGAAGGTAGGGTTCATACACGGCAAATGAGGCGTCTTCTTGTCTAACTATCGGTAACTAAAAGCACGCGCAAACCATGTCCCGGCCCCCATAAGCCGGAAGGTACAATCGTAAAATAACCCTGGGCCCCCATTAGCCCTAGCGAGTACTCCTCAATCTATATACCCCTATCGAGGGTCATCTTGAGTCAGCTTCTAGGCTATAAGCATCCCTACAGTCCCCCAAGGTACGACTAGCCCAGGCTGCTCGGCCCTAATACTAGAAATTTGTGTCTACGTCCGAGAGGACTCACGATATCTACACCCAGGTGTAAATGCTCGCGAGGGGGGTGTGTATGAGACAACCATGACAATTTGAGGATGCGAATCCCCATCTTTGTCCTCTGTGGTAAGCATGCAGCTCAGGTAGAAATGACGTATCCTCATCCACGGAGGCGGTGACACGATTATTAACCCTAGGGGTGGTCACGAAAGCTATACGGTATAATCCATCCTGAGCAATACAATTTAGCAATTACTTAGTTGACAACAACAACTAAACAGCGATAACATACTCGACATGCTTTCTGGGATTCATCTTTGGACAACTATCTTTGAAGAAACTATCTTTAGAAAGAAAATGCCTTAACATACCTTGATTGCCGGTTTCGATTAGCGATAGAGTTCGAAACTAGTATTCAATAGCTCATACTACATGAAATAGATGTTCTTGGAAAGATAGGACTAGTTTTAACACTAAATTCGGCAAAAAGGAAAACTTTATATATAAATATTAACTATATTCCCAACTTTACGAAACACGATCAAAACCTCGTTATTTCTCGAAGTCTAGAAGGGAGAAATTCTTACTTTAGCTTGGATGGTATTGACACTAGTTTGGAGCAATTCCAACAACTTTGGCTCGGCGGGACGGCCCGTTCTCGAGGGCGAATTTTACGAAACTAACTCAGTAGAAATGCTCCACTATGACCTTAGACTTCAACACTAGAAGTTAATTCGGATTTGAACGGCATTTAGCGGCGTAATCGGATTAAAATTAAATGTTTCTGTGTCACTTACCTCTGTGTGGTCGAAGTTATGAGTAAATAACATGAAATCTAAGGGTGAGACCTATAGCACGAGGCAGCAGGAACTGAGCAATGTGGCCGGCGGCCAAAGTCTTGATTTTGCTCGGAGTGCCATGTTGGCTACTTCCCAGAGGAGCTGACTGGGTGCCACTTTGCCCCTCTACGGGCGGCTTGGTTAGATCCTCGAATGTTAACCTGGCGGCAAGAACCTTAACCTTGCAATTACTTTTACAGGTATTTTGCGAGAGTCTCCACAATATGGTCTATCCAAAAACCCTGAAACGAGAAAAGTCAATCACGAATTTTCCACACAATACTATGGCATTCATTTCCCAATAGACTAGTCAATAATCTCACATATACATGTACATAATGCAACTTATGAAAGAACAACAACAACATACCTCTATTTGCACAATCGGCTAAGCCTAAAATAGCGAGGATATCGGTTTTCATATCATCTTATGCCTCCCAGGTCATCCCCTCTTGGTTCTTATTTTTCCATAACACTTTAACGAAGCAACATCTTTAGTTCTCGGTCTACGAATCACCACCGATCTAACACAGCTCTTTGGAATTCTTCATAAACTAACTCCGGTGATTTGGACGTCTTTAAGCTGGAAAAATCGGGAGGGATCTCCTATACACTTCCTCGGCATTGATACGTGAAAAGCTGGGTGAAATGGATTCTAATTTTGGGGGTAAATCCAATTCATAAGCCACACATTTCCTTGACAATCGATAAGTCCCGATAAACCTCATTTGAAGCTTGCCTTTCTTGCCCAATCTCTCACACCCTTCATCGGTGAAACCTTCGGGGAATACCCAATCACCATATTAAATTCTCAGGTTTTTCTTAAGTGAGTACATCGACATAAGATTTCTAGCGGCTCACGGCGTCGCGAGACATTCCACGATAAACGTACTTTCTCTTCGGTGATGAATAATATACGCCCAATCAATCTTTGATTCTCCCTACCTCAAACCAACCGGGGACCTGCAATTCCGCCCATATAACGCTTCATAAGACGCCATCGAATTGTGAATGATAAGCTGTTTATTATAGGCAAATTCAATTGCGGTAGATTTTCATCCCGGGTACCTCCAAAATCTAACACACGCTCGTAACATATCCTCGAGGTGTCTGGATGGTTACATTACGCCGTCTATGCGAGGATGGAGAGGGAGGCATTGCTCGGGTTAACTGCGTCCCAGCCCCTTGAAAAGATTGCCAAAATTTAGGCATGGCTAGCCCCTACGTCGAGAGATAATTGGCAGGTGGAACACCATGCAATCGGAATATTTCTCTTTTATACATCTCAGCACCAATCTTGGTGAAAGAGGTGGCCCTTGCGGCGGAAAGTGAGCTGATTTTGTCAGCTTGTCAACAATTGCCGGATAGAATCATATTTATGCAGTGCGGGTAACCCTACTGAAATCTACATTGATTGCCTCCCATTTCCATAAAGGCACGGCCATATCACGTGTCGATCCTGCGGTTTCGTGTTCAGCTTTCACTGGTTGGCAATTGGGACATTGAGCTACAGTGCCCTTTATCCCCTTTTTCATTCCGACCACCATTAAATCTCTTTTACGTCATGGTACATTTGTCGAACCTGGATGGAGAGGGTAACGGGCATAGTGTACCTTGCCCATAATTTTTTGGCGAGAAGCCTGCCATCTGGAGCATGGGCAGTCCCTCTCTCAAAAACTCCATCCTCGGTTACTTGGAAATCATCACTTCCCTTGGACCCTATTGCGGGCGGAGCAGGGCTAGGATCTTCATCTTCTTAGTTCACTGACTTTCACCACAATGATAGCCTTGCGGTGTCCTACATTATTCCTTTGCTCCAGCTGTCTCCGAGATTCTACATACGAGGAACGGCTAAACTAGCTGGGCGATGCATTCTGGGCCCAATTCCTGGCTCGGGCTGCCAAATATTCCGAGGCTTCCCATGGATTTGCGGCTAAAGAATCTTCTACCAATGTGGCATTTCTGGGTGATATAAAAATATTCACATCATAATCCATTAACTGACTCTAACCGGCCAGTATTGTCACAAATTCAACTCTTTAAGGTAAAAATATATTGCGAGACTTTTATGATCGGTAAAAATATCTACGTGGACTCCATACATGTAGTGTCTCCATATTTTCAAGGCATGAATTATCGCGACTAATTCTAGGTCATGGGTAGGGTAGTTCTTCTCATGATTCCTCAAGCGCACAGAAGCATAGGCAATCACCTTACAATCTTGCATCAAAACACATCCCTAACCCAACACCCGAAGCGTCACAATAGACTTCATAACCCTACATTTGTTCATTATGGCAACGCTAGCAGATGCCAATGTCAGCTCTGTCTTTCGGTTCCTGAAATCTACGCTCATATGCCTCGAGTCCAGAAATTTTGCTTCATGCAACGTCAGAGTTTGGTTAAAAGGTGCCGTTAAAGTGGAAAATCCTTCCCACGAACCTTCTGTAATACCCAGCTAACCGAAACTCTACGTACCTCGATTAGGAGTGGTAGGTATGAACCATGTTTTCATTGCCTCTATCTTCTACATATCTACTACATATACCAACATCGACAAAATATATGACCCAAGAGGCTACTAAATTCAGCCAAAATTACATTTAGAGAATTTTTGCATATAGGCGGCGATCTACGAGAATTTGGAGCAGCTTGTCCATGAATGATCTGGTGATGTCTGCCTACGGCGGGAATACACCGAATATCATCGATAAATACTATCACGAGCAAGTCTAGATATGTCAGAAAATGCCACATTCATGGGTCATGTGCTTCTTTGAGGGAGTTTGTCGATCCGAAGGACATGACTATAAATTCAAAGTGGCCATATCGGTCCTGAAAGTAGTTCTTGGAATATCTCTTTCACGAACACAGACCTGATGATATCCACAGACCCAGTCAATGATTGAAAAATATCTCGCTCACGTAGCTATCAGCAGACCATCTGTCTGGGAAGCGGAATTACTTATTCTTGATAGTGACTTTATTTAGCTATCGGTAATCTACACACACACATATGGAGGGAGCTGTCCTTCTTCCTCACGAACAGAGCTGGCGCACCCATGGTGAGGTACTCGGCACGATAAAGCCCTTGTCTAGCAAATCCTTCAATTGTTTCTTTAGCTCTTCTAGTTACAGGAGTCATTGATATGGAGGAATAGATATAGATTTGAGTGTCACAGTAATAGATCGTGCAAAATAAATTTCCTTTTACGGGAAATACCGGGAAGCTCATCACGGAAATAAATTGGGAAATTCATTAACCCTGGAATAGGCGAAGGGTGGGGCTCCACCTTAGAACATCTGAACTTTCACGACAATATGATAAATGCACCCTTTTGCTATCCAAGTTTCTCGCTAGAAGATAGGAAATAAACCTCTGGATTGGCGTGGGCATGCTACCTTTCCACTCAGGTACTTCCTCTCTGAAAGTGGAATCGGTTAATATTGGTCCAACATTCGACATTGGCATAACATGGAGCTAGCTAAACATACCCTTAATAGCATCCAAATCAACCATTTCTAGTTCAATCAAGTTTGCCGTAGTCGACGGCCGACAGCCTTTGCGTACACCCCAGATGAACCCTTAAGCCATGATAGAGTCACCAGCCAGGGTGTGAACTGCTGAGAAAGATGGCAGAAGGTGAGACAATACTAAGCTTTCGAGCCACTAACGGTGTAACATAGGCAAGGTGGATCCTCTGGCTGTTGTGAGCACATTGTTCGCGAACCTTCATGGGAGCTACACAGGCATCTGAAGAACTAGACACGCTCCCTCTGTTGCAGTGGTAGAGGGCGGGGGTCTGGCGACTATCTCGATAGCAGTGGCTAGGTCACTTCAGGGGGATTCCCTCCACTGCTCCATTCACTGCAGTGCATCACTACCTGTGGCGGCACGCTCTGCTGACTTGTCTCTAATCTCCACGTTGCCGATATGCATTACCCTCAATATTCGAGCAAAATCCTACACATGGGCGATATCCATATCCTCTCGCGGTGTGGCTGTAATGCGAGGTCTCAACATATTCCGGTTCATCCCCATAATAAAGCGGTGTACACTACTGGCGGCATTGTGTCCACAAAAGCTGAGCGCATATCGAGCCAAAGAATAAAATCGCATGGCATATTCACGAACACTCATTGACCCTTGCTCCAAAGTGTAGTAGCCCCGTCAACCCGGAACTCAATCGAATCTCCCCAGGTAGGTAATGATCCAGAAAATCCTCGGAAGGCGGGCCGGGTCGGAGGAAACATCTCTCCCTTGAGACCTTTCCCAACTCTCATACCAAGCAGCTCGGTGATGTCCTGGCAGATACGCCAACTCAGTGACTCTATGGGTGTACCATGCATCACCATGAAAATCCTACGCATGCAGTCAGAGTACGGGTCCTCGGTATGATCTTTCCTGTGGTGCGGGGACTTAGTGATAGGAACTCTCGGACCCTCGAGCTACCATGCCCTCCTGAAGATTCTGCAACCATAGGTGGCAGCGGCGGCGCGTAACAACCATCATCTGAGCTGGCATAACCACGCACTCTGGCATCTACAGTGGGATCAAATGCCGGGTATATTCTTGGGAAGCGGTGCAAAGTGTCTGAAGGCGGAAATTACAGCGACTCTTTGGCGTGATGGGGGAATTGCAGGAGATGAGGCCTGATACCTCATCAGCCGTGCCAAGATGGGGATGGTCCAGGCCGAGGGTGAGGCACCCTGTTCGGTGCCTCTCCACTGCAGCACATCTCAGCTCCTCACCATGGCGTAGATGTTGCTGGTCTAACATTCTCTGTAAATAAAAAGTATAATGAGCAGGAATTGAACCCTATCTTGTACCGCTCTATAGCACGGCTTGAATAAGAAGAAGAGTAACCATCTATCTGTGTAGGCCTCTTTGCCCTATGTATTATGTGGTGCACAACACATCCATAAACAAGACTCTACTTAGCACGACTTGCGGGCTTCGCTGGGATACGACCTCTCGATACCAAGTTTTTCACGCCCACCTTGGGAGGCATGGCGCACTATTAGCTAGTAGGACCTAAAGTGCGGGCGATTGAACTGCTTACCTCCCGGCGCAGAGCGACTCACTGGGAGTGAAAACAACGGGCTATATGGCGGCTTTAAATACAACCCTCGGCTGACAAGGCCAATAGCGACTTTTTGTGAAAATAAATAGCAAACTAGAGACAAACAAACAAGGGAGTCTATGCGGAGTAGACAAGGTCACCATGATATCTAGTATAATTGGAAAGCGAAATGGATGCTAAAGCTGACTGCAGCTGAGACAAGTGCAATCACGACCTGTGAGCCTCGCCACGGCCAACACACATAGTCTAAAACACATATGGGCCCCACACGGCCGATATCATCTAAGCTTTGAAATGACATGAAATGCAGAGCCTCTAGGAGGTAACAAGATGGTCGGGACAAGGCCCCACGACCTACCCATATTGTACAAGCAAAGAAGAAATAAGCCTCTATCACACAAGCTTCGGAATAAAGGGCGTGGCTCGTACGGCGGGCGGAACTACGAGGGACCAACTCCTCGCCTATGTGTACCTGCGGGTGGCAATACGATTTTCCCATAAAGAGGAAGCGTCAGTCACAGTGCGAGAGTATGTAAAGCAATAACTTTAAATAGGCGAAAGTAAGAAATAGAGCTGACAATAACTAAAAAGTAAAGAAAAGCAGTTGAAGCGGCGAGGTAGTGAAATCGAGGACTAAACACCCATAAGCACATAATAAGGAAGGTGAGGGTTCATGCACGGAAAAGGAGGTGTCTTCTTGTCTAACTATCAGTAACTAAAGCAAGCATAAACCTTATCGCCTCCCATAAGCCGGGAGGTACAACGGCACAAAATAACCCACGGGCCCCCATTAGCCCTAGTGAGTACACCTCGATCTATACCCTATCCAAGTCATGCGGAGTCAACTACGGAGCTAAGCGTCCTACCGATCCCTGGTGCATGGCCGGGCCAGCTCAGCCCCTAGCGTAGCGTATGCGAGTCTGAGGACTCTGATATCTACACCCCAAGCGTAAACACTCGGCGGGGTGTGTATAAGGCCAACCACGACAATATGAGGTTACGGATCCCCATCTTCATCCCTGGCGGAAGGCATGCCGCTCCGTAGAACAACGTATCCTTGCCCCTAGAGGGCGGTGATACATCCTATTAACCCTTGGGTGGTCACCGGATACTATACAAGTATAATCCAACCCAAAACAATACAATTTACAAGACTCAAGCGGCAACAACAATAAACATGATAGCTGTACTCAAATGACCACTTTCTTGGGATTCATCTTGTTACACCCCATAAGATTCCCGGCACATAGATGGCCTATTAATGTGTTGGTTAAGCATATTTGAAAAGCCATACATGCTTGAAAAGGCTGGAAAAAGATCGGACGAGAAACCAATCGAACCATCGCGGAAGGAGCCGGGCGAGCCTCAGCGATGGTGGCGTAATCACGGAGGTGGGGCCTCCGCGTTGGCTCCGTGACACGTTGGGCTGTCCAAGCCCAAGTATAAAGCCCCACTTCGGTTTTAATTGGTATATTCATTATAATTTCCGAGAAGCTCGTGAGAAAACGAGAGAGAGAGCGAAGGGGAAAATAGAATATCGTTCGATTACGCGAGTCAAAGGTAGTCCAAATCCAAATTAACCTCGAATACCGAGGTATTTAGCGGCGGGGAGCATTCCTGCGGATTTAGTTTCGAAATTCGGCGAGCAAACCATGTTTGCCGAGCTAAGGTAAAGTGGAATTGCTTTAAATTAGTGTCAATATGCCCCTAGCCTTAAAAGTGAATACTTCTCCTTACACGGACTTAGAAAAATATGAGTTTTTGACCGTCTTTTCGATAAGCCTAAGTTTAGGCTATGAAATATATCGAAAGTGACGTTGTCGTTCGGGAGCTAGTGATGTATTTAGTACTAATTGACGTATATGTGAATGCGGTTGGGAGAATATTTGGACTAACGCTAGAGACTTCATCCAATAGTCGGATAACTCGAGGTTAAGGTATGTAAAGCCGGTCTCTTTGGCAAGTAATTCATAGTAAACTCAGTAGTGAGGTTCTAGAGGAGTTGAATGTTGTAGTATTAAAGTAGTTAATTAAATCTTGTTTTAACGTGATTGTATCGTACTCGATCCGAAAGTTAGTAAAGCATGCACCAAATGGTGAGTTAGCATTCCGGACTCGGTATAACCGGTATGTGATTAGCAAGCATGTTTATTGAAAAGTACTATCGAAATCGATTTCTTATTGATCTCTTTCGATTCTTTACTTCTTTATCTTGAATCTATGATCTTTATCTAGCGCAAGGCTAATGCATTAGCCATGATACTATCGGCTGTATGGCTAAACGTAGCCAAGATATCATTTGTCGAATGGCTAATGCGCCGGGGATGCGTACTGTCTGTCACGATTTTACTTTACTAACTTTTTATTACGAATATCGTATCATATTATTCTAAAAACTCCAAAATGCGCATAGATAATAATACTAGCATACACAATCGCGACTAGTCTTGGAACAGTGAGGATATAAGGTTTCATATCTTCCTCCGCCTCCCAAGTCCATCTCACTCTCGGTTCCTATTACGCCACGGTGCCAGCCGTGACACAATATTTTTAGTTCTCAATGCGAATACGTACGTCTAAGATAGCTATTTGGAACCTCTTCATAGGCGACTCTTAGTAACACGGATATCCTGGTAGGGCTACTCCCAGATGGGTCTCTATGCATATCCTCAGCATGATATGAGGCTATAGATGAGCGATTCCTAATTCTGGGAGGCAAAGTTCAACTCACGCCTTGCCACAAGCCCTATCTACCAAAACCCCCAATTTGATAAAGGCCCAAGCAAATCTTGGTTGACTTACCTTTCTGCGATCATCTACACTCCTTTCACTGGAGACACTTTGAAATACCCGGTGTTTACATCAAACTCCAGTGCCCAGCATACATCTTATATATTCCGCTGACTCTGATGCTGATCTGATGGGCGTTCTCATGATAACTTACCTTCTCCTCATTTGTGGAACAATGTCGGCCCAGTACTTGGCTGATTCTCCTACTTCAAACCAATGACGGCAAATCTGCATTTTCGCCCAGATAATGCCTCGAGGGGCACCATGGATAGCGGAGTGATAGCTCTTATTATAAGCAAACTCAATTAGAGAGCAAATCTCATCAGAAATACCACCAAAATCTACTTTTACCTTGATAGCATGTCCTCGAGCATACGAATAGTGCGTTAAACATCCATACAAACAAGGTGGAATCTGTGCTCAAGGTCATCACAAGTAAATGCAGACCTCTAGAAACAAGCTGCCAAATCTGGCCAAGTAGCGTATACATGAGTAATGATCTTGGCACTCAGGTAATCTACGGCTATTTCTCGATATACAACCTCGGCATAAATCCCCGGCTGAAGTGATTTTCCTTTGGCGGGAAATGGCGATTTTGTTAGCTTGTCAACTATCACCCATATAGAATCGTGTCTATGCATGCGAGGGTAATCTTGCCACAAAATCCATGTTCACGGCTTCCCATTTCGAGAGAGGCACGGCTATGTCTGAGTTAACCACTTTGGTTTACGGTGTTCGCTTTACTGGTGGCAATTGGACCTTTGGGCTACAAATTGACAATTTCTCTTTTCATACGCGGCCACGAGTAGTTTTCTTTGGCATCATGGTACATTTTCGTGTTGTAGGGGTGAAGAGAATAGCGGGTGTAATGTGCCTCATTCATAATCTGTTGGCCGAGGCCACAGAAACATCTGGGACACCTGGGCGGACTTTACAACGCGGCCTCATTCTCTGTTGTCGTCACAGCGCTTTCCTATGAATCTTGTCCTTAAAATTTGGATCGGAATCGGGATCTTCATATTGCCGTTCTTTGACTTCCACAACTAACTGATGACACGGCAGATTATTCTGAATTGCAGCTCTATTGTCCTCTGTTTTTACCTGACATTAAGTGGCTAGCGATGTATAAATGAAAAGATCGATTTTTAGCTATCACATGAATCTATTGTGTGTGTGCAGAATTACTGTGTATTGGACTTTTCTACGTTTCAGGTTACCGGATAGTCCATATTACGGGGAAACTACACAGAATTTTTCTAGAAACAGGGTTATTGGTTGCAGAGAAGTCCTCTGAATCACTTGAGTTTTCATTCGGGCGAATGTTCTTAGGGGAGAATATTTTAAGTAAGATTCTGGCTTACATAGATAGTATTCGCGTGTTGGTTAAGCATTTGAAAGCTCCATACATGAAAAGGCCGGGAAAGATCGGACTGAGAAACACCTGCCGAACCATCGTGGAAGGAGGAGCAGAGGCGACCAGCGATGGCGGCGTGTCAGGAGGTGGGGCCTCCGCGTTGGCTCAGTGACACGTTAGACATCGGACAAGTATATAGCTTCACTTCGGTTTTAATTGATAATTCATTATAATTCCAAGGCCATTGAGAAAATAGAGAGAGCGAAAGGAAAATAAATTATCAATTCAGATTATCCAGCATAGTCCAAATCCAAATTAACCTGAATCACAGGGTATTTATTGGCAGGAGCATTCTACAGATTTGGCGGATTTACGTGAAATTCGGCCGATAAGCAGTATTTGCCGAGAGCTAAGGTAAGTGGAATTGCTCCAATTAGTATCAATATGCTCCTAACCATAAAGTGAATACTTCTCCTTAGGACTTAGAAAAATAGCAAGTTTTGATGATCTTTGATCAGCTAGTTTAGGCTATAAATATCGAGTAGCGTTGTCTTTCATAATAATGATGTATTTTAGTACTAATTGACGTATATGTGAATGCAATTTGGGAGGAATAGGCTAGATGCTTGATCGAGCTTCGTCTAAGAATGGTCAGGATAACTCGAGGTTAAGGCATGCTGAAAACAGTCTCTTGAAAGTTAGTAACTTTGGCCTTGTAAATCATAGTAAACTGTATTAAGTGAGTTCTCAGGAGTTGAATGTTGAGTATTGAGTAAGTTCGGTGGTTTGCGTGATTGTCGTACTCGGTCAGAAAGTTAGTAAAGCATCATGATAGCGAGTTAGCATTTCGAACTCGGTATAGCAGTATGTGTTGATTAGCAAGCATGTTTTTAAGAATATGTGATACTGAGATGTTCCAATAAAAGTTAGTAAATGCAAAATCGGATAGACGGGCGGTATCACAGCTCGAGATTGTATTCGGAGCGAGACAAACTGTCTTGACTACGGATTATCGGTCGAGATAGTATCCGCAGCTCTGGTGTATGCTGAGTTAGATAAAGATCAGATTGAGTGATACAAAGAAGTAAAGAATCGGTATAATGCAAAAAGAATTGAAAAGCTCGAGATTTCAAATATTACTTTTAGGTTAAACTTGCTTACTATATTATGTGCCTATTGTTTGTTGAGGCTTGGATTTGTGTCGTGAGACTTTTAATTCTCGCCGCTGGGTTGTGTCGTGTCTCCACTGAGTGAGTGGGTTTACGTCCTCCCAGGGTGGCATGAGTCCCTAGTTTTGAGACCGAAGATGGGATGAAGCTTTCCCCATATCGAACGTCGGCATTATTATACGAAAGCCACATTGTGCGACTAGCACCCCGAGGGCAGAAATGAGTTTGGTCTGATTTACAAATACGGTACGAGGTCTCCAGGACTCGAACCTGATTATTTATATCGGAGGCTATAGCCCAGCGGGAGACCCGGAGGGGCGGCGGAGGTGCTCGTAGTTGTAGATAAGGTGGAGTGACTTATTTTTGGTTTTGACCGGGTAGGGGTATATAGATTGTTTGCTTGGCGCCTTAGGCTTATGGGGGTTGGTATTGGCTCTTGCTTTTATAAACATATCTATTTGCATGTGCTATATACTAGTTAATAGGCAGCCAGTAGCGTCTACAGTACGCTCCGCCCTATCACAGCACGAAAGTCGGTCGATTCATATCGGTTCTTACGAATTCGATTATCTCTGCTATTCGGCATGTTACACAGTTATGTGTTTATTTAAACCCGGTTATATTGGTTCTTTGCATACTGCGATTGCAGCTGTCGCAGCGCCCGATGAAGCGGCATTACTTACTGCGGTACTCGCGATGAGGCGATCCTACGTGATTCAGCCCGACAATAGAGTCCCATGAAGCTCCAGTCATCCAGGAGCACGATATTAGTGTAGTTCATTTTCTTGTTGTAGAGTATGGTGAGAATTTAGGCTACTGTAAACCATTTTATCAATACTCATAGAGGCTTACGATTATATATCTCTCTCTATGGGTGGTTAGGCCGGTCGTGTGAGCCCTGATGCAGTATAGTTGTTTTAGCATTTTGTTTATGTTGGCGTGTGAGGCATAATGAATAGTAGTGGTGATCTTTAGCCGATTGTGTTGTTAAATTATTCTCTATGTTTAGTTTCAGGACTAGTGACATGAGTGGCCCATACCTTTGGCCCCTTGAGAGGTTTCTTGTTATGAAGTATGTTAAGTTATTTGTTATTCTAGAGGCACAGGTCTTCTCTGACCGATCAGGCCGGAGAGTATGTTTGGCGATTATATAGCCACTTTGTTTCAAATACGAGATAGAAACTGCTTGAGCTGCAGATGCTTAGGTTCTGATTGGAGTCCGGGTCCTACTAGGGCACAAGGTGATCTCGCCCCCAAGGCGGGGCGTGACAATGCGGACTACTATGCTAAAGAAACTAACCTTTGAAAAAACATCTATGTATACCTCAATTAGGTTTATTAGCGATAGGTTCCAATTAGTACATAGCTCTTACTAAAATGCGTGTTCTGCTGGATAGGACTAAGTTTTAACACTAGAATTAGGCAAAAGAAAACTTTATGTATAAATATTAACTATATTCCAGCTTTGCAGACGGTCGGAAACCTAGATTATTTCTTGAAAATCCAGAGGAGAAATTCTTACTAATCCTGGGATCATATTGACACTAGTTTGGAGCAATTCCAACAACTTTCGCTCGGCGAGATGACGATTTCGACAATTTTGCGAAACTAACTCCGTGAAAATATACATATATACTTCGATGCAAGTTAAATTGGATTTGGACAGCGTTTAGTGGCGTGTCGGATGAAAGTAAATGTTTCCTTCTTCGTCCTTACCTCTGTTGGTCGAAGTTATATGAGTAAATAAAATGAAATCTAAGGGTGAAACCTATATAGCAGGCGACGGGCAAGGCAATGTGACACTTGTTGCCCAGCGCCGGTCACCGCGGTGATGCTCGTTGGATGTGCGTGGAAGCGGCTCCGTCCACTTTTCCCTAAGCTGACTTAAGTTGACCTCCTCCCATGAAATCCGACCTTGCTTTCGTTCGGCCTTTCCCAGAAGCCCTTTCCTGTTATATGCCTCACCAAACTCTCAGCAGCATATGAATGACCAACTAACGTTAAAGCGTGGGAGTCTTAACAATACCCTTGGAAAATCGCATTTAAAACTTGTCTTCTAGTTGTCATAGGCCCGTACCATGAGTCGTTTGGTCCTCAAAAGCCTCGTGGCTAGTCATTACTTGATGGTCCTGATTTCTACTTTTATAATCTCTATACAATGACTTCTTGTCACGACTCATCACACCATGGCGCGACTGTTACTTTCAGGCCTATCAACCCGATTTGGGTGTCGACTCGATCACATCCAAATCTACTTCTCGCTAGGAGAGAGTGGACACGGTCGTTAGTAATATAATTTATCCAACTTTATGAGTTGGGTTGAATCCAGAAGGCAGGGATAGATCGCTACTAAGTTGTATGTCAACTTAAACTATGCAACATCATTGGCATCACGTACATAAAATAAATATTTGGGTAAAACATGAAAATACTATATGATTCTACTCAATATCAAAGCGAAGTAGTACAGTTGAAGAAACAGCAGAGCAAAATACTGAGATATTGCTATTGATGAAGCATTAATAGGATTGGGGTTAGTCAACAATTCTTAAGAATCAACTACTAACATGAATAGCCATGGACAAATTATACCCAATGCTGACCACTTGGGCATATTCTACTTGAGTTCTTTCAAACATCAAGCTCAATTAGCACATTACCCATATTGCCTTGGGAAGATTAAACTATTCTAGCCCTAATCCTTAAATTTAGTCATGAAAATATGTTATGGCTATTTCTAGCTGACTATATTCTCAAAACTCAAGTCCCCACTAATGCTTTCTCGAACATACCTTCCCTTTTCAATAAGAGCAAGATAAGTAAATACAATCTAATATTTGCAACCATAAATATTGTAATTGAAGCTAGTAAAAGCATTAGATTAATATAATAGTAATTTCTAAGACTAAATTAACAACACCAATCAAATCTCAACCCACATCAAGCACAGTCTCCTAGCAATTAGTCTGGCTACTCATGAATGTGAGGAAAAAAGAGAGTTAAGCAATAAAGTTTAATCACATTCATACTTGAATAGTAAATTTAAGCTTCAATGTGTACTTCAATGGAGAATATCTTTCTTTTTATGCTCAAGGTTTCATAATCATTTCTTACCATTTTGTGACAATTCACTACTACCTCTCTTTGAAGCTCACATTTTCTTTCTTTTCTACAAACCCCAAACTTAGGATTTTTCCTCATTTCTTCCTTATCTCTCCCTATATTTGTCTTTAAGCCTCATTTTTAATTCTTTCATCACTAGCACTAAGGAGGATGGGTGTCAAGACAAAAAAAGGGTCATTAGGATTGTAATATGGTTTTCCAAGAAACGGTGGAGCTTAAACATTGGTTAACAAACATAGATGTTCAAGGAGGTCATTTTGGGTGAAGTGGATTATCCAAAGAATGCCTAATATCATATTTCCAAGTGTAGCCATATCACAAGTTTCGCACTTAGAGTGTACTTAGGAAACTTCTTGACAATTAACCATACACAAGAAATTAGGCCAAATATCTCACCACACAAGGCATCACAATTCAAGGGGTTTACATACTTTCAAAATAACATCATACGACTTAAGATAAATAAGCATGTGAAATTAAAAATCAATCAAGGAATGTATAACTCATAACAAGAGAGTGTTCAATTTTCTACTTCAAGTGCCCCTTTTTCTCAAAAATTCTTTTGCAAAACAAAAGTTTTCTTTTTGGTACCTCTTAAATCAAGTGAAACTCAAAGACTCATAGACTCTAAACTTGGCATTTTCCCTTAAGAAGTCATCTCTCAATCTATCATCCGGAAATGACACCAGGTTTGACACAAAAAAGAAAGAAAATAATGTTCCCTCGAAAAGAATCGTAGTAAAGAAAACCCTTGGAGTTTATTTATATCTACTACTATGAACAAATACAAATTTTTTAAAGCTTGGGTCATCAATCATTTACCAAGAAGTAGATTTTCCCCACCATTGGAAACTAACGTTGTCCATATAATAAATCCATTTTAACACAATCCCGACAAGGGCATTCATCATATTCAACTCAAAACAAGCCCGTCAAGGGAATTCATTCATCTAAGCAACAAAATAGAAAGACTAGAAGCATACAAAGCATAAGAGAACACTCTAGAGAAGGGAAATAAAGAACAAAAATGACCAACCAAGAAAGGGACACATCCACCCCAACTATGAATTTATATTGTCCCCAATGTACATATGAAGAACAAAGGATGGGGGAAGTACTCCACACGGTGTGGCTACTCTTGACCTCATCATTGGACACTTAAGTCATAATTGCTTTCATTTCCGTAATTACGACATTTTCCTTGCCTAAGCCCTCAAATAAATCATCAATGGTGCCTCGGGTTATAGAGGGGGCAGCCATGAGTACATATAAGTAAGCTAACATTTGGGTCCTCCTTGCCAGACTCTTTAACTCTCTCACATCATCTCGGAGGAGGAGACTTCTCCACGACTACTTCAACACGAAAACATAGCTTATTCAAGCTATCAAATACACTCTTCAACTCTTTCTTCACCGTCTTCATGATAAAAATTTGGAATATTTTGAGCCAAATTTTGAGTTGGTTATCATGAGATTGTGTCACTTGTCCAGTCATCTTATGGAATCCCCTTGGTTGGGAGGACGGGAGGTGAAGGCCCTCTGAATGTTCCTCGTTGGATACCTACCCCAACATCTCGGGTTGTGTCATGTTAAGGTCGGGAGCCATGGAAGTCTCATCCATGCCTTGTAAGGTAGAGTCTCAGTTAATTGCCCCATGAAAGCATCATCTTTGTTTTATTTTGGGGAGCATAGTGTCCCTTCTCTTGTCAACAACAATGACACCTATGGCGAAGCTCCCGTTTTCATCGGGAAATAACCGGGACTCAAAAACACATGCATAGCGACTAATGCATACCAAATATTTATTTGTATTTTTGATAATTAAAGATCAAAAGAGAACAATATTAAGCTAAGAAAAAAGAAACTAAAAAGATTTGATGCCAAACAACATTAAGAATCAAAATCAATAACTAGCCGAGGTGATCGGGGGCATATTTATATGCCAAATTGATACTCAAATGCATAGCTTTTGCCTTGTTTAGCCTCCAGCAATGTATTGCATTCTTATGCAAAGTGTAGGAAAGTGTGATTTTATACTAACCAAAATGATTAGCTTTGTTTTGCGGGGAAAAACATACTTTTTATGGAGTTAAGATACATGTTGGGAGAAATCGGAGATGGACTCGGGAACGAGCAGGAAGCGGAGTGGAGAAGCAAGGAATTCAAGGGCTCACGCCAGATGGGCCAGGCAAACCTTGTACCATCGTGGATGCATTAATCAGGAGATATAAATTCAAGAAATTAGGAGAGGGTCAGCGATCAGCGGTGGCACGTTGGAATTAATTTCCCCAGAACAACGACATTCCAGTGAGGGTCCGCGTTTGCACCGTGGCACGTGGGCATGCTCCGCGTTGCATGTGGGTGCCCGTTGGGAGCAATTACCTGGGCGGCCTACTTCCGAGAAAGCCTCGCATTTGCCCAGGTGTCCACACGGGCGGTGCTCGTGATCACTCAGTGACACGTTGCTTGTTATTCCGGGAAAAATTATCCCTAGTATAAATAGAATACTTAGGTTCATTTTTATTTATTCGACTTGGTGGAGCAACGTGGGTTACAGGGCGGGTTGAGAGGGCGAAAATTCTTAGGGTTTTCTCTATCCCTTTCTTCTTTCTTTCAATTGTTTGCATGATTCACACTCATTTAACGATGTTCAATCCACAAATGAGTGGCTAATTCCCCTCCTTGCTGAGGTTATGAATTGTTGTATTGAAATGTAATTGTTGATTATGCAGTTTGTTTTCATATTTTCTTCTATGGTTGTTCTATTTAATTACGGTTCTTCTTGCATTAATATCTAGCCAATGTTAATGTAAATCCAAAAGTCTGTTTCACTAGAGAGGGCAAGAAATTGAAAGTTGTGAATTAATAGGATATGATCTTTTCTTGGTTTGGGAAAATTGGGAATTGTTTACCTTCGGGATAGAAATATGCACGAAAGTCGTAGTCAAGTGTGGAGATGGGTTTTCGATATGGGTACAGAACTTGAATTTCTTCTTATCATAGAAATGTAGGTGGAAGGTTTATGATTCTTAAGTTGGGTTAAATACTTAATCCATAGGCATAAGTTCCGACTAGCAATAGGAGAAAAGATAAACCATGTGAATCGATAATTAATTTCTTTACATGTTCGTTTAGCCTCGGCATGCTCACATTCATAGTTTCAGACTCACTTGTATACTTATTCTACTTTAGTATAAAAATAGTTTCAAAATATAAAAACTTTTCTTTACAACAATTGTCTTCATTATTAGGACATAGTAAATTAACTTTTCAGAAGGTTTTACCCTTTGTAGTCCGGTCCTGTGGGTTCGACAATTGGCTCTTAAAGGCCACTATATTACATACCACTGCCCGTACACTTGCGGGCTCATCAAGTTTTGGCGCCGTTGCCGGGGACGGGCAATTGGTGAAATTTTAATTTTCTTAAAAGTGTTAGTTTGCTATTTAGGTATTTTATTGTTGACAAATTGTTCTTGCTTTGTATTTGCGGATAACGATTACATTGAACAACGGCAGAGACAAGGTTTGGTGGATCCATCACTTAGGCGGGAAAGACAATTCCATCGCCAACGGAGAGAAGCTCTAGAAAGAAAATTGCGAGTTGCTCGAGACAAACCATTATGGAGCAACCACGAGAATCCACTTGTGCGGGCGGTAGTGCAGAAATGTGACAGTAGGTTCGCGATGTGGCAATCCCACATGCTAGTAATGTCACATCTAGCATCGCAAACCTGAGCCAGGGGAGAGTTGAGCTTAAACGAGACATGGTAATTCTGCTTGCCTGGCGGGCAGTTCTTGGTCCTCCCTCAGGTCCCCCAACATCTTCAAAATTTTACGGAGATAAGTGACACTTACATCCTATTTGGAGTGTCAGCAAACTATGTCGGGCTTACCTTTGTTCCCATTTTCACTTTTGGGAGAAGCCAAGAGAGGTGGGCGGGCGAGCCACCAAACTCTATAACTACATGGGATGATCTTGCAAAGAAGTTCTTGATCCGGTTCTTTCCTTCCGGTAAAACGGCAAGACTTAGAAGTCAAATTCTATGTTTCAAACAAGAGAAGGAGAGAGAATACGTATCCAAGCTTGGGAGATTCAAATCAGCATTGCGGGTTTGTCCTCATCACCATCAATCAATGATGTGCTGGTGCACACTTTTATAGAATGTTTGGAACCCCACACAAAAATCTTCTTCGGATTGGCGGTGGGGGACAAGCATTAGAAAAGACTTACGGAGCTTTATACTTTGCTTAATCATATTTCGTAAGAATCAGGAGTGGAATGCGGACTCTTCAGGAGGAGCAAGGAAAGCGTTTGAGTCTTGAGTGAATTGGGTTTCACAGCTATGGCTGCATATTTGCCTTGCGAAATCAACTAAACACCCACTTCGGCAACATAAGCTTGAGTCGGTCTCAAGCCCCGGTAAATGCGGTGCAACGAGATTTGGTTAGTGTGCGGGAGTAATGAACACTTTCAGTGAGTGTTCCCGAGCAAATCAAGTTCAGTGAACTTTGTCGGTAATGCACAAAGGAACAATCACCAACGGTATAGAACTGACTACAACTCTATTTGGAGGAATCACCCAAAATTTCTCTTGGGGTAACAACCTTCTCCCGGGGACGAGTTCGGTCGGGGTATGCGAGAGGAACCAAGGAGGGCCTGAGAACTAGCGTCCCTGTCTCAGCTTAACCATGCCCCTCCTCCACCACCATCACCCGGCGTTGAGGAGATGTTCAAACAATTGATAGCTAGCCAAGCTCAATTGCGGCGACTATGTCAGTGGCAGTAGAGGTCAAACAAATATTCTTCTGAAGCTATTTGAGGTATCGGTTTGGGCAGTTTCTGCAGGCCGCAGAACACCAGGCCTAGAGAGGAGGACTACCCCGGCCTGAGACCCCAACCCCAAACGAGGTAAATGCAGTGACCACGAGGAGTGGTTGCGGTTGAGAGGTGGAACCCGAAAGACCACCTCAACGGTCGGGAGCGGCGAGCGGAGTGGGAGCAAAAGGATGAGAGGGGGAAGCACAAAGGATCTTTAGAATCGAAAGACCTCCACCCCCGTTCCCTCAACGATTAAAGAAGCACAAGGAGGAGCGTGTTTCAAGAAATTCATGGAGGTGCTTAAACAGGTACACATTAACTTACCTCTTGTTGATGTTTTGCGGGGAGTGCCTAAGTACGCCAAGTATATAAAGAGACATCGTGGCCAACAAGCGAGGCTTGCAGATATGCCCACGGCTCTTACGGAGTGCACGTCCCGGATCTGAGGCCCGATTGCCTGGCTTCAGACCACAGGGCTTCACAGGTGAATAACAATCGGCAAAGTATCCGAGCTCATGCAGTTGTGTGATTTGGGCGGAGCATTAACTTGATGCCGACCTTGGTGTTCAAGAAGTTGGGGCTAGGAGTCCTAGACCTGCGCGGTGATCTTGTAACTGGCCGGATCGTTCCATGGCCAGAGACCCAGATGGTATTTGGAGGCGCGTGCTAGTGCAGAATCGGCTCTCTAATCTTCAGGTAGATTTTTGTTGTCTTGGATTTTTGAGCCGAACGGCGAAGTCCCATTTATTTTGGGGACGGCCTTTCTTAGCGACAGGAAAGCGTTAAAGCAAAATCATTCTTAGAGGCCGGGCTAACTATGCGAGCACATGACAGGTGGAGGTGTTCGATGTGTACAAGGCCACAAGCTCAGCCAGGTGTGAGGAACTCTCGGTTATCAATGTGCTTGAGCAATAGGATGTTGCTCGGGGCTATAGTGTCGAGATTTAATGGGAAAACCCCGATAAGAGTAAGCAGCCGGGGGTGAGGACGTATTCGTGAGAAACGTCGGAGTCACCTAGGGCGGGATGAGCTTGAACGACGTCGGCCAGGAGCCCCGATAAGCAGTATTGCACGGGAGGCAGCAGAGTGAATTGTTGTTTGTAAAATTGTATATAAAAAAAATAAAAAAAATAAAAAAAATAAAAAAAATAAAAAAAATAAAAAAAATAAAAAAAATAAAAAAAATAAAAAAAATAAAAAAAATAAAAAAAATAAAAATATTGTGTTCTTCAAACCTTGGAATTCCTACTTAGGTTTCTTGTTGTAAGATATAATAGGTTGATAGGAGGAAAAATGCAAGGAATGCAAGGAAAAATGGGAAGAAAAAAAAATTTTAAGTGGCAAAAGCAGTGAGCCTACGCGATGGCTCCGTGTCACGGAGGAGGGCTCGCGTTACCCTCGCACGACACGTTGAAGGCAAAATGCGGAATTTTACAAAATTCGGAATACTCTGGCTTTCCGTGTCACGGAGGCGGTACTCCGCGATGCACTCGTGACACGTTGACGTGTTCATCGCGTCGGAGTCTGCCACGGGTCACCGGGCGACCAGCGTGAAAATACCCCTTTTAACCACGAAATTCCCTCCGTTCTCCCATTTCCCATCCCCTCCCGACAAACACCCAAATACCCCCTTCCCCAGTGGCACGGACCTAAGTTCAAACTTTCTTCGAGTTTCTCTTCATATCATCGAAGTAGGTATGTTTTCTAACTTCATCTCAATTCTTATCGATTTATTTTTCGGTTTTGAGCATGATAGGGAAGTAAACCTTGCCCTAAGTATAAATTGAGATTAAATTCATTTAAGTTATTGTTGATTACATTCGTAGGATCGTTGTGATTATATGAATGCGATAATTACATGCTTAGATTCAGTTTTTGTTGTGAAATTATGACTAGGGTTGGGTTGTGAGTAGGGAGAAATTGAATTGAGGTTGGAAATGTAAAATGGTTAGGTTGTGCATGTTGGGTGAGTTAGTAATGTTGTACTTCATGATGCTAAGAAGCGATAAATTTTCGGGGGAACAAATTGGTTGAAATTGCATGAAATTATCGAATCACACAGAAATTGGGGAATTGCTTAGGTTGAGTTGTTAGATTTTTTTTTTTTATTTTTTCGTTTTTATTAGGCGAATGCTATGTGATGAAATGTGATCGATAGTATGTTGGGATTAGATGTACGAAGTCGAGTAGTACATAGAGGTTATCTTGTCCAGTCCAGTGAATGCACGAGGCATGTTGGTTGTTTGTTGTTTTTGGTTTCTTGTTTTTTTTTGTAAATAATAAAATAGGTATGATCTTGCCAAAATACGAAAATGAGAGTGAAGACTAAGTGTGGGGTGGCGAGCCAAACTCAAACTTAGTGAAGCTAAATTAACAGGCGACATTGGGAGCATGCGATGCTACTGTGGCTTGAGGGACAATGGCAGAAAGCGAGCGGGACCAAGGGAAAGTGCGCATCCACATCGGGCGCGGAAGGAAACGGTGAGGCTAGGAGCGCGGTCAGCGGCCTGACGGTTCCACGCGTGGCGCCGCCAATATGGAACAGGATGGGTGGCGAGGAAGGGAAGAAGTGGTACCTGGCACAAGAACAAATACTTTGAGGAGCACATTACGGGACAGATTGGCACGGGAGTTCCCCCGCATGGTACGCAGTTGATCTTTAGTAATTTCTTCATTTTGACGAGCCCAAAGGTGTAATTTGCACTTAATTCGGGAGTTCTATGCCAAGCGGAACGGCGCTCGGGGGTACACCATCAAGATAAGGGCGGTTGTGCACTTGAGCCTCACCACCTCAATGCCCATGGGGGGCAAAAACACGGATGCCCGTACTCCGTGGTGAATATCACTCCACCCTATGCGGATATCGAGACGCACATTGTGTGGAGCCGGTCGGCTTGACATATTTGGAGCGAGGCACAAGGAGGGGCTATCATCGAGACAACTGCCCTATTCACGGATGAACGGGGAAGCCGGGATCGGCTAAAAATTGTTTGCTCTATTTGATTAGGGGTGCACATGACGGATATGACCGAGGATCGTGTATGCCTAGTGTATGCCACACGATGAAAGGGCTGGAGATTAGCCTCTTGGGGCGGTGATCGCCTCCTAGGGGCATGAAGAGAGCCGGTTGCATCAAGGGCACATGTACGGGGTTGGCCTGAGCTGTGACTACGTTCTTGAGGGCCTAGAGGTGGGGAAAGAGGCCCGATTACATTCAACGGAGATGGAGGCGTGCCATAGATATGCACCAAGACTAAGGCTTGACACCACTCACGAGCCGATTCTCACATTAGCTGGGCGACATGCTTGGGATGACCGGTATATGGCCCATGTTCGGGATGGTCTCCGGCTACGCATAGGCGGGAGGCAGAGCGCGGAGGATGGTGGCGGCTCGACTTAGATTACCCTTTTGGCGGAAAATGCCGAGGCACTATGTCGTGTGGGCCCGGCTTTTGTGGGGCTTGTGGATGATGATGTCCCCTGTGCGACGAGGAGACACGTTCGCTGAGGATTCCGATGTTGAGTCGGAGGGGCGATGGTGGAGAATCAGACATGGGGGATGAGCGCGGCACCGACGAAGAAGTGGGTACTTTGTGATGGGGAGTTTCACCACCCACCTTTTTGTTTGTGGTCCTTATGAACTTGGGGGCAGTGTTCGATTTTCATGTGGGGTGAGGAGTAGTTAGGTGGTCTTGAATTTTGCCTTGTCTTGTATATAATCGCATGTTATTGTTGTTAATGTTCTTGTGTTTGAATTAATACTTGAACCTTGTTTTTATGTGTATGTTCGTTTTGTAAATTTTTTGTTGTGAAAATTTGTGTGTGCATGAATCTTTGTTAGCCGGTGTGTGTAAATAGTTTTATTAGAAATTATCGATATTTTTAAATTTAACTATTTTACTTTTGGGTTTCTCGGGTTGTTTTCGGTTCTTTTTAGAAAGTCCCATGAACCGAAGTCGTAAATAGTGACCGTTCCCTATGATGGATGGATGACGGCCGTCTTAAGGGAAATGTAGTCGATAGGAGTAGTTATTTTAATTTTTGGTGTGTTGGTCGTATCACATGCATGTTGCTACTCTAAGGCTACGACATCTTGGTTGCGTGTTGTACATAATATTTATACGGCAAAGATGATTCGTAGAAAGCATGCAAATTCTTGTACATATGTGAGACACTTATGCCATAGAACTCGATTCGGTGTGATTGAGCTTAATTTTGAATTCTTGTAATTAGGTGATTAAAGAGTGTGAAGTCGTCTTGAGTTGAGCATGTGCATCGAGTGTATAGCGAGGTTTGGTTATTCCATGCTATTGTGAAGTGTCTAGAACTTGCACATTGTGTGTACGAACGAAATGAAGGAAGTGTAGTGTAGGAAGGATGTAGAAGCGTTTCGTTGTTTAACCAAAAGTTTTTCTTGTTTTCCTTTTCATACCCACCTTGAAGATTAAATCCTAGTTAGCCCATTGAGCCTTTGTAGCACATAATTTTTTTTTCTTTTCTTTTGTCGGAGAGGGTGTGAACCAAGTTTAATCCTTTCTTTCATGGTCAAGTAAAGCCAAATCCGGCTCTGTAAGCGCTCACGAAAATCTCATAAATTTCACGAGTGTAAAGGGAGTGAAATGATGAAAAGAAAAGAAAGAGAGAAAAAAGAAAGTGATGAAAAAGAAGAAAAGCAGTTCAGGGTGTACGTGCGAGATCTAAAGGAAATAAGAAGTTGTACAACTTATCTTTTGTTTAGCGTGGTGTGTTAAAGAAGTGGATGACAAAAATAAAGATGAACTTCAAGAAAAGGAGGAGGAAGGAAGATAATAATTCGAGAATGTGATGGGAGGTATTGAACAAGCGCTTAAGGATGCTAGTTGCTATTATTGGTTAGCGGTACCACTAGTTCCATAGGCGACGTACAACCCACGTTAGAGGTCTCATTGATCTTACATCACCGTCACTTATATTAGTGGAGTAACACACTAGAGGCAAGCCTATAGGTGTGACACGTGCATGTGAATTCTTTTGGGAGAGAGAGCGAGCGGGGTGTGTGCATACCCTTGCATGAAATGATTTAAGTTCATGTGATCTAAAAGGGGAAAGTCTCTTGTGATGTGAGGGCGCATGCTTGAGAAAGAATGAAATTCGTGTCGGATATCTCGGTCAACTAATATGCATGAGTTTGCCGATATCAGTGATTCTTGAGCTAGGAGGTCTTGATTTATTAAGTGTCATTGTAATGATGATACTATGCATGTTTTCTTGATGATTTTGTTACGAAAATAAATAGGTACATCGCGTAGCTCGGATTGTTGAGCCAAAGTAGCCATGATGGGATATCAATTTCATGAGGTGTATGAGTATTGTTCGAGGAGGAACAAGATTTTAAGTGTGGGGTAGGTGATCAGGGGCATATTTATATGCCAAATTGATACTCAAATGCATAGCTTTTGCCTTGTTTATCCAACAATATGTGTGCATTCTCATGTAAATTGTAGGAAAGTATGATTTTATACTAACCAACATGATTAGCGTTGTTTTGCAGGAAAAAACATACTTTTTATGGAGTTAAGATACATGTTGGGAGAAATCGGAGATGGACTCGGGAACGAGCAAGGAAGCGGAAGGTGAAGCAAGGAATTCAAGGGCTCAGCGATGGAGTCGTGACTTGGCTGCCATCGCGGATGCATTACATCAGGGAGATATAAATTCAAAAATTTCAGAGAGGTCCTTGATCAAGCGGTGGCACATTGGAATTAATTTCCCAGAACAACGACATTCCGGTGAGGGTCAGCGTTTGCACCGTATACGCTAGGCATGCTCCGCGTTGCATATCGTGCCACATTGGGAGTAATTACCTGGGCAGCCAAATTACAGAGAGCCTCCGCATTTGCACCATGTCACGGGCCGGTGCTCCCGCGATGCACTCCGTGACACGTTGCTTGTTATTCGGAAAAGTATCCCTAGTATAAATAGAACACTTAGGTTCATTTTTATTTATTCGACTTAGTGGAGCAAGAACGTGGGTTACGGGAAGTTGAGAGGACGAAAATTCTTAGGGTTTCTCTATCCTTTCTTCTTTCTTTCAATTGTTTGCATGATTTACACTCATTGCCGATGTTCAATCCACAAATGAGTGGCTAATTCCCCTCCTTGCTGAGGTTATGAATTGTTGTATTGAAATGTAATTGTTGATTATGCGGTTTGTTTCATCTTTTCTTCTATGGTTGTTATTTAATTCTTGTGATTCTCTTGCATTAATATACGGCCAATGTTAATGTAAATCCAAAAAGTCGGTTTCACCCGAGAGGGCAAGAAAGCTGGAAAGTTGAATTAATAGGATATGATCTTTTCTTGGTTTGGGAAAATTACTTAGAATTGATTTACCTTCGGGATAAAAATATACACGAAAGTCGTATTAGTCAAGTGTGGAATCGGTTTTGTATGGCTAGAACTTGAATTTCTTCTTATCACAGAAATGTAGGTGGAAGGTTCATGATTCTTAAGTTGGGTTAAATACGAGAGTTTTATCCATAGGCATAAGTTATTGTGGCCTTAGGAGAAAAGATAAACCATGTAGATCGATAATTAATTTCTTTCATGTTCGTTTTAGCCTCGGCATGCTCTATTCATTGTTCAGACTCACTTGTATACTTATTCTACTTTAGTATAAAAAGTTTCCAAAATATAAAAACTTTCTTTACCTTGTTGTCTTCATTATTAGGACATAGTAAATTAACACTCGAGAAGAGGTTTCTTTGTAGTCCGGTCCACAATGGGTTCGACATTCGAGTTCTTAAAGGGCCACTATATTACTTGTACAACCCATACACTTAACGGGCTCATCGCCCGCACAACGTTTCGTAAGTGCATTGCGGTCTATGACAGTAGGGCAGGTTGCAGGGGTCACATGCATTTGGCCTACATTTCGCAGGTGGTGATCCATGTCTCGTAGGTGTAGCACAGTTCTTAAAGTGTGGCCTAAATCGCAACCACTCACTTGGTGTGCCATATCCTACGTTTTACGGCCCTCCACTACGGCTCGCAAGTGTTTGGCAGGTATTTCCAGTCTTTACAACTCTAAATAGGCTAATTTTCACACAAGCATAAGCATATTTACAGTAATAAGTACTCGAGACTTCCCCAAAATATTCATCAATCACACAAAAACATTTTAGTACCCCGAGTCCAACTCCCTTCCTTAAGATGGCTGTTACCCCATCTATCAACGGGAAATGTCGAGTGCCCAACATAACAAATTCTAGCAACTCCATTTTCACAGTATCTAAATAATCTGCTCATCATATTGATAATTTAAGCGCGGCACAAAAGAAAAAAATGATAATATTCCCTTAAGAAAGACGTCAATCTATCTATCATCGGGAAAAAATCATACATTTCAAGCGAAGGGGTTACTCGGACTTCTGCCTCAACTACGATTTCAAAACATAGAACCCATATAGTAGATCTATTAAGATGAACAACAAAAACCCTCATTTTGCAATTTTGACTCTCTCGCTATACCCACAACAAATAAAGACATTCAAAGAGTTGAGAAACACAAGATAGGTAATGGGGGAACATGGATCAAGAAAATTATTAAATTAGCATGCTTTATTTTGTACTAACACTATTTTTTTGACCAGTGGGACCCCCAGTAGAGACACGAAACATAGAACTACAAATGGATCCCAGAGGCTGACCACATGGCATGAATATGATAAATAAAAGACATACATCAGTCTGATAATTGAAACATGAATAAGCGGAGTATGAATAACATAACGATCATAAAATAGAGTCAGCAACTGGACAAAGCGGAAAATCTACATAATGTATGTTAAGCCTCTACTACGCTCTAATGAGCTTGAGGGGAAAACATCCCCAACTAGCTAACAAAGTATGAAACTAAATATAATAAAATCCAAATTCTAAACTGAATGTCCTCGGAAGATGAGGACTCTATGAGGCGAGGCTAGCGACGGAAGATTTGGATTAATGGTGGAACTTAGTTTGAGCCCTCAGAGACTTGTATCATGAAATGATACGGCATAGAGTATGCGGTCGGTACATAAAATGTATTGAGTATTAAATGTAATTAAAACATGGAAGTAAATGTCAACTTAAATCATGCATATAAACAAGAATTATAAGATCATGAGAGTAAGGGTTGCATCTTTGAAATATGAATCACGAAACATGTATAGTCATAAGCTAAATATCATATCTGAATAGAATGACCCAATTCTAAAATAGAAATCATATGACTTATCATAGTTGAAATCATAAGTAAAAACTCATAAAGCGATCATTGAGTCAAACATCTTTGTAAAACATAATATCATAAGTTATGAACATGAATAACTTAAATCATGAGGAACAATGAGGAGATTTTCATAACCGTCACCATCATGATAAGGCTTACATGATGCTGACTATCACACTCAAGTGGGCAAAGCCGTCCAAAACCTTGCAAGGGCTAAGGACGCTACCATGATATAGATATCAGGCGAAGGCCCCTTGCGGGTGGGGTAAACTCTCTTGAGAGGCCCCAAATAAATAAATATAAACCTTTTGCTAAAGTAGTTACGAGGCAGGGAACCATGGAACCCCTAGCCTACTCGGCGCTAGACACTACTCAAACATGCATAGTGCTCCTATCATTTTCAACAAAGTTAAAATCATAATCACATGCATAGTCTCTGAAATCGAACATGGGGAGTCTTGACTCAAAAAAATATCATAAGTTGTAGCTAGAGTCTTGACTCCAAAATATATGATAAGCGATCTTATTAGCTTTGGCTAAATCCTTGAATACATACTTAAATTGTGTGGGCTTTCCCAAATCTTAAAATCACGCATACCCCGGAAGTAGGCTTCATAAGTAAAAATCATGGATTCATACATGGGTAAGTTCATAACATTCATTCATGCTAGATATCTCATCATATTGAAATCATGAATCATACTTATTTTCATAAAACTTGCATAATCGGGCATAATTTTCTAAAACTTGAAATCATGAATTTATAAATAATTTGGGTATAAAATCTTCCCATGAATCAAAAAACATGATTTGGAACATGAGGGAAATTGACCCATAAACATATCATAGAGAAATTCATGAATTTGGATTAAAATCCTATAAGGTCATAAACTTGAATTAAGACTTGAATTCATGGACTTGAGGGGAAATTTGGACATGAGAGGGAAAGGAAATCTCATTGAGCCCTACATGCAGGAAGTGAAACCCAACTTGATTTTGAAAGACCAAGAGAATTGAGGAAGAATTGATAGGATTCAAGCAGTCTTCAAAGAAAGGAATTTCTAAACTTTTCATGCATGAGAGTTGAATGAATTAAATAGGTTAAATTCCATTAAAACACTCGCGTTCATGGCTTAAAAAATGATGTAGTTTAGAGGCTTAGGGAGCTTAGAATTTCTGAATACCCTTAATAATTCATCAAGAAAAGTGATCTGCCAGTCCTAACAAGGGCTGATGAGTCGTTGGGTCTACTGACGACTCATGGTCATCACTCATTGCACCACTACGGGAATCTTCCACGAAATCTAAACTTCCCAAGTAATAGAGGACTCGACGGATCGTTAGGTTGAATGATGACTCATCTCATGCACTCGTCGTCATCGCTACAAGTTCCATCCTTCTTTTCTCAGCCACCACGACAAGACCCCACTTGATGAGTCGTGAAGTGGCACCACAACTCATTCTTTCTTTCGTTAGTCTGGCTGGGTACCAACACTCGGCACGGTGGGTCAACTAACACCTCGTTGGGTCACACCACAAGTTGTCACACCATCCTATAGTGACACTCCACGACAATGAATCTACACTAGTTTGGCACCTCTTTGATATCAATGATTCATCAAGTGACTTTGCGAGTCACTGAAGAAGTCATTCTATGACTGGTGTGAGTTTCCTAATTCTTCGATTCAACCCTCGAGTACGATCTTAGGGACTTTTGGGGTATTACAATATCTCTCCCTTGAGAACATTCGTCCTCGAATATAGACTAAGCTTACTAAAAATCTGGGTAAGGAACTGCAATCTCACATACTAAACCTCGAAGATGTAAGGCGTGGGAGTGGTGACTTAGGGCCGATACACATGAGTGGTAAGATTTATGAACCATACATATATGCTAAAAACATGAAAATAGCTGGGAGACATAAACTTGACACGGAGGCCGAGATAGAGTACTAAGGAGGAGGTGATACCTCATGCGGAGCGAGTCTAAAGGGAAAAGATGCGGGTATCCCCAGCCATTATATCTGCTTCGGCTTCCGTCGGCTCCTGACAAAGTGATTCCTCCACAAACCTTCACATTGAAGCTACTTATTTGTTTCTCAACTTCCGAACACACAATCAATGATCTCAATTGGAACCTCCTCATAAGTAAGGATATCCTTCACACCTATGCTATCCTCACGGGACAGCAAGGTCGGGTCGCAGTACACTTCTTCGGTAGAATCATGGAAAACTAGATATACTAAGGCTAACTCTGCTTTGGTAGCTCCAACTCACACGCCACTTTGCCAACTCACCTCGGAGTCCTATAAGAACCAGCATATAGGGGATTTATCTTCCCTTTCTTTGCAAACCTCATAACTCCCTTCATAGGAGACACCTTGAAAATACCCAATTGCCAACCTCAGCTCAAGCTCACTCCAAAGTCAACATCCGCATAAGACTTCGACGACTTTGAGCTATTTTCAACCTTTCCTAATGATCTAGACTTTCTCCATGGCCTCTTGTTTTGGGTGGCCTATCAGCGTAGCTTCTCCTACTTCAAACCATCAGATGGGTGATCTACACCTTCGCCCATAAAGAGCCTCAACGGAGCCAAATGAATGCTAGAGTGGTAACTATTGTGGCAATTAAACTCGATGAGAGGAAAGTGGTCATCCAAACTATCCTTTAAATCAATCACACATGCTCTCAACATTTCCTCAGAGTATGAATGGTTCGCTCAGCGACCATCTATGTGCGGGTGAAAAGTCATGCTAAGCTTGACTTGAGTACTAAGTCACTTCTAAAGTCACCAATACTTTGAGATAGCCAAGGCACACTCTATGAGATGATGGGCCAGGTGGAACTCCATGCAACCGAACTAAATCCTGAATGTACAATCTAGCATAGTCCTCGGAATTTGAATCGGTAGTCTTGTGGAGAGTAGAAAGGTCTTTGCCTTAGTCAACCTATCCACAACCACCTAAATGGATTCATACCGTCGGCGTGTATGAGTAATGGGAATACCCCTAAAACCCTAAGATCAAACCCAAGAGTTGAAATAGAGAAAATAGGATTTTCCACACTAGGTTACAAGACGAGTCGTTAGTGACCCGTTGGGTACACCACGAGTCATTCAGTGACTCATGGGGAGGAGGTTGGACTTTGTTAGGTTTTATGATTTGAGGATAACCACTGAGTGGGACCACTAATCGTGGTCACCCCCATGAGTTGTCAAGAGGGTTGTGAAGTGGGTGTTTGGTTTAAAGGATGAATGTTTTGGTAGTTTCCTAATGACCAGGTCACACCACAGTCGTCGGGCACACCATGAGTAAATGGTGTCCCTCGTGGTTACTAGTGTTGAGAATGTCCGGTGCGACCTTGGTCATGGTGATTGAGCACGAGTCGTCCGGTCTCTCAATACAGGACTAGCGTGTGTTTTCCCACGCAAATTTACTGAGGCATTTCAATATTCCTAAGTTCCTAAGGCCAAAACTACGTCGTTTAAGCTCATAATAGTGTGTTTTTAAGAGGGTAAGTTCATTAGGCCTATTCTATTCCATCCACTGCCACCAAGAAATCTGAAGCTGTAAGGTGAGTGAGCTAGATTCACATAAGTTTCTTCCCAGGCTGGATTGGGAAATCCAAGGGAGTTGTGAAATCGATTTCTTCGGTATGTAGGGTTATGAATGGGTGTAATTGTCCACACCCATTCCCAATCCCTCTTCAATTCTTGAAATTCTAGTTGATGAATCTATGAGGTTTTTAACCCAACATGTAAATTTTCTAAATATCAATCATGGGTATGATTTAATCATGTTTTAAATTTTATATTAATTAGTTATGAAGAAATTTCGGTTAAAATTTTTGCAATGTTTTTAATTATAAAATATGTTTTCAAGTTTTACAAATTATGATGCCCATCCATGAAAGTTCTTGAAAGTTGAGATCTATGAAATATGTATTCAAGCATGATGAGGGGTACATGAAAAGTATGATTTTGAATTCACCCATGTCTATGTTAATGTTTTCGAATGATCAAGTCTATGTCAAGCATGTTTAAGTATTGGGCAAACCCATATGATCAAGTATGTTTCATGATTTATCTAGAATTTCATGCTATTAGCTTACCATATGGATTTTGGAGGCCCTAGACTCCCACTATTTCAGCTTATGTATGACACAAACCAGTCTTCTCATGTTATGATTATAGATTTATGCATGTATGTTATGAGTCATCTTCGTCATTAGACGATGGTTCGACTTTGTTGAAAAATGATGGAGAGCATACATGTTTTGGGAGTAGTGTCTAGCAGTGAAATTTGAGGTCGAGTCAACCACATGCCTCAAGGCTACGCGCCAATGTAGGTATCTTTAGATTATTTGGGACCTCCCTTGTGAGCTTCCACGCCCCCACGGGGCCTTCAATTTGATAACGATATCATGGTAGCGTCCTTAGCCACGACAAAGCTTTGGACGCTCGCCCGCTTAAGTGCGGTAGTGGTAGGCATAAGCTCTATATGATAATTTGATTTATATGATGAGTCTCCCAGTGTTCCTCATGATTTTGATTATGCATGTTCATTAGTCATGACATTATGTTTTTAATAGGTTTGACCCAATGTTCGGTTTACTTATGATAATCAGTTCGGCTTTGGGTCATCCAATTAGAATATGTTATGCGGTTATGTTCAAATCATGATTTCAAAAAATAGCATGCAAGCCCTAACTCAAAATGTTATCTTGATTATATTTTATGATATGCATGATTTATGATTTTACTTACCTAGCGGTTTTACTTACCTTGCATACTCATTTGAGAAAACATAATCTGGCGCATACTCTATGCATTATCATTTCATGATATAGGCTTGGATATTCGACTCGATTTCATCATTAGCCGGACACCGCAACTTTTAGCACTTATCGGCGGAAGTAGTGAATCCTCATATTTCGAGGGCCCTTCCTTTCGGTTATTACCTGGTACTTTCAATTTCGGACATTGGTAAAGTTGGATTAGGGTCTTGTCTATCAACTTGTTATTAGTAGAGGCTTTTCGGACATAGAATGTATCAAACAGTCATGAGTTATATATTTCGATGTTATGAGATTATTAGAATTCTACTATGTTAATTATGAGCGATCTTCCACTTTGTTATGTTGAGTTAGATGTTAAATTGATGGCATGGGTCGCATGGAGCCTCTCGGTATTCTGTCCGTGTCTCGTCAGGGCTTATGTTCGGAGTTGTGAAAAACTTGGTATCGAGCATTAGGTTTTGGAGTGTCCTAGGGTGTCTTAAAAGGCGCATTAATTAGAGTCTTTTCATTGATGTGAGCGCATATGAAGAAGGAGAAATACAGATGCGTTTAAATGTTCACTTCTTTCATGATAAATCGTGCAATAGAATGTCTCTCTATCCTTCTAACTTGTTCTATCTGCTTGTTTGCGAGAATCATGCCTCCCTTCTTTGAGTTAATGGAGGAAGAAATGGGAATGGAGGTGGCCACAAGAATGGAAATGGAGATGGGCATAGCACGCCCCGGCATATGAGCATGTACATGAGTTTGGACATTAGGATTAGCTCGGGACTTGACCGCTCGAGGTCAATCAATAGCGGTAGCGCATGTCCCTGGAGAACGGGGAATGCGGTGACAGCGAATAAGAATTTTCGAGGATGAACCCTTCGAGTTCCTTTAATCAAAGGTGGACGAGGATCCACACGAGTTTATTGATGAAGTTTTGAAGATCACTTGAGATCATGGGGTATTTGGGGAGGAGTGTGCCGATCTAGCCTCGTATTAGTTGAAAGGGTTGCACACATCTAGTTCAAGCAATGGAATGATAGCAGAGGTGTTGGGCTTGAGGCCCTATTGGTTGGGATGAGTTTCATCTTTGCATTTTGGATTAGTTTTTTCCCCGTGAGATGAGGAGATTAAACGGCCAGAGTTTTGTGAACCTAAAGCAAATAAAAATGATAGTTCGGATTATGCCTTGGAGTTTACTCATTATTTGTCCAAGTATGCACTTAAGATGGTGGCGGTCGAGAGAGCCCAAGTGAGCCGGTTCATGCATGGGATAGCGGACTACTTGGTCGAGGATTGACGGACTCGATGCTTCTTGAGGACATTGACTTTACTCGAATAGTGTATAGCCCCGGAGATGGAGGCGGTGTAGATGAGTGGGAAGGAGAAGAGGCCAAAGGTCTAGGGGTGATAACCCAGTTCTTCTATGAGATACCTGAGTGAGCATAGTTAGTAGTCCCCACCGGAGGTCTTCACCCCCGACACCTTCGACTATGAGTGTGCCATCCAGATCCAAGTGTGATTAGAGGGGACGAACATGGAGCTCACAAATTCGAGGGTGCTTGATCCCCAGCAGAGACCATCACTCTTGAGTGTAGCAAATGTGCCCGAGAGACACGGGTCAGTGCTTAGAAGGTTCGGTGTTTTTGGGTGTGGGAAGCCCAAACATATGATTAGGGATTATTGAGTAGCAAGATAGGGTCGTGATAGCGGCCGAAGGCCCATCCCTCCGGTTCGACGGTTCCTGACACAACCGGCTCGGCGGAAGCATCTACTAGTTGGCGTGGTGATCGAGCGTAAAAATTCTATGCCTAGTATCCCGGGTCGAGGCGTGAGGTCTCCCAAAATGTAGTCATTGGTATGTTTTTATTATTCCACATTGATGCCTGTGATTATTATCAAGGGGATACTTTATCTTTTACGAAACCCTATATGCTATTAGTTTGATGCATTCCTCATTCTTTCAGAACCCTCCTCAATATCTACTCACAATAGTCGGTGAATCGGTTATAGCTCGATGAATATATAGAAATTTCCTATCAGTTCTTCAGTCACCTCGCCCAGAGATTTAGTAGAGTTATGTAGTGATATTGAGATTATTGTTCGTGTTGTGGTGACTACACGTAAGTGCACGTGGTCGAACAAGTAGTAAAGTGACTTATTTCAAGCCAAGTATCGATCTCACGGGGGCCCGAAGTTCTGGTATTAATAAACTTAGCGTCGGTGAAGTATGCCTTTATGAATGCGAACAACAAATAAATAATGTTTTAAGAGTTTAAGTTTACTAAGTAATGAGAATTTAAGTCAAGATTATAATTTGAGAGTACGAACAATAGCAATGAACAAGGGCGGTTAAGACAAACATGCAGCGAAGTAATTTATCAATTCAATTCGGCTAATCTTTTCTTTGGTTGCTAATTGAAATTTATGCTATGGATTGGTTGAATCCTATCAATTTAAAAATCATGACACCTTAATCTACATTTACGTGATAAAAGAATTTCCATGCTCTAGCCATACATAACCGATTCCTTAATTGACTAATAAGACTTTGGATATATTTCTATTTCGAATGTAAATCTTTTCTCAATTTTACGGCTAATAAAGATCATAATATCCTACCAATTCACATGTTTCCAATTCCTTTCCTTTTTCAAAATCAAAATTGGATTTCTAGATATACATTAACATTGGCCAAATATTAATGCGGTAAGAAAGAAGAATTGATAGAACAACCATTGAAGAAAGATGAAAAGCTGAAATGATCAACAATGCATTCTCTACAATTATTCTTAACCTCAGCAAGGAGTGAATTAGCCACTCATTTGTGGATTAAACATCTTCAAATAAGTAGAATTCATACAAACAATTGAGATTAAAGAAGAAAGAGAAGAACCTTAGAATTTTCGTCCTCTCAGCTACTTTTGTAACCCACGTTCTTGCTCAACCAAGTCGAGAATGTTTAAAATAAAACTTAAGTGTGCTATTTATACTTTTGAGAATTTTTCGGAATAACAAGTAACGTGGCACGGAGTGTATCGCCCGGAGCACTCACTCCGTGCCACGGGGTAACACCCTGGCTGGAAGTCGTCTCCCGAGGCAAATGCACCTCAACGTGGCACCGCTTGCATCGGAGCCTTGCCTCGTTCTGGTGCTGTCGCGCACCTTCAGCCCAGACTTGAGGTTCCACGTAATTGTACTCAACGTGACCCAAAAAGGTATGAACCTTGCCTCAGTGTCACGGCGGAGAGGAGCTAACACGAGCTCCGCGGAATTTGACAAGATTAATTCATCCGGGCAGAATGCCTCCGCAGTAGCAACGTGACACGGCTCCATTGTTGAGCCATATTTTTGCTGCTCTCCCTTGTCAACTTCCACTCCTTGTTTCCAAATCCATTCCCGCTCTTCACCAACATATATATTAGCTTCCAAAATTTCAGTTTACCTGCAAAACAACACTAATCATGTTGGTTAGTATATAATTTCACATTTAACTAAGAATTACATGAGAATGTACACATAGATAGATAAACAAGTCGAAATGAAGCATTTGAGTATCACTTGGGCATGCAATTCTGCCCAAGATCACCCCTTACACTTAAAACCTTGTTAGGTCCTCAGACAATACTCTCACATCTCATGCGATTGACACTCACTTGTAGCTGCTTTGGCTCGACCATTCCAAGCTACGGCTATACCGATTATTTAATATAGCAAATCATCAAGAAAACATGCATGGTCTCATCAATACAATTAAATACACCACATTAAGACCTCTAAACTCAAGAATCGATTCTTGATCTCGGCAAACTCATGGAAATCAGGCTGATCAAGACATCCGACACGAAATTTAATCTCTTGTCAAGCATGTGCCCTCACAACACAAGAGAATTACCCCAATTTCCATCATATGATTTCCAAAGCACTACATGTAGGGGTATATGAATACAATTTCGCTCTCTCTCCCAAAGAATTCACATGCATCATGTCATGAACCATGAGCTTGCCTCTAGTGTATTACTCCACTTCAAATATATGGATGCGTGATGTAAGATCACGTAGGACTTAATAGGTTGTAATGTAAGCTAAGAACTAGTAAATACTGGGCTAACCAATAATAGAAACTAGCTTCCTTGAGCTTTTTATCTGCTCCCACCATCATTACGGGCATTGTTCTTTCTCCATACTCATTCTTGAAATTTTTCTTTGTTTTTGTTCCCATTTCTTTAAGCACACTCGACTTACTAGAAAAGATTAGTTATACATCTTTATTTTTTTAATTTCAACAAGTGCACCTTTACCCTTTTCTTCAACTTTCACAACTTCCGCTTTTCCTTTCGTTCACGAATTTCTCACTCCTTTACCTTGTGGGAAAATTGTTTTTCTTAATGGCTTAAGAGTTTTGGATCAAATTCACATTAATGAAAAGAAGGATTAAGCTCGGTTTGTACCTCCTCAAAGAAAGAAAAAATTGACTAAAGGCTCAATGGGGCTAACTAGGATGTACATTCAAGGTAGGTATGATAAGGGAGAACTTTTCGGTTTATTCAAAGAAATGCCTACATCCTTTTCTCTACAGTCCCACATCCTTCATTTCATTTAGTACACACACCAGACAAGTTCTAGACACTTCACAATAACATGGAATAATCGAAACCTCACCTCACACTCATTGCACATACTCAACTCAAGACATATTCTGAGACTCTTCAATCAGCCAATTACAAGAATTCACTATTAAGCCTCGATCACACCGAATCGAACTCTATGGCCTAGGTATCTAAACATGTTTAACACATTTGCATTCTTTCATACGAATCACCTTTGCATTCTTACTATCATGTACAACACGTAACAAGAATTCTGAACCATGAAGTAGCGACACGTTTGGGAAACAAACAAAAGAAAGATAAGAAAGAAAAAACTACTCCTACCGAATACATTTCCCTTAAGATGGTCGTCATCCATCCATCATAGGGAACAATCGCTATCTCTCGACTTCGGTTCAATGGAGCTATTCTGGGTAAAGCACCGAAAACAAAGCGAAGCCTAACATAAAAGAAATTCAACAAATTTACAAAAGATTTCGATGAAAAAAATGAAAAATATTTACACAATAAAATAACAACGACTCAACTGTGACGGCTCAGCATTCCATTACGACACCAAATTAATTACAGAACACACAACACAAAGTCACAAGGTCATATTTTGCACAAGCACAACAAACAAAAACAAAACATAACGGAATGACGAGGCACCTAACTACTTCCACCCCACACTTCGCCAGAACACTTGTCCCAGAGTGTTCACATGAGTTTCAAAAAATACCACAAAGGTTGGGTGGTGAAACTCCACACGATCAATAGAAAGTATTCAACTTCTTCATCGGGTGCCATTGCTTCATCTCCCATGTCGAGAATACGCCACCCGTCCCTCGTCCGACTCAGCATACGAGTCCTCTGGCGTGTCTCCTCATCGGTAGGGATATCATCATCCACGGGCTCCACAAAAAAGCTGGCCCCACTCGCATAGAGCACAGACATTCGTTGAATGGGTAATCTAACTCGACACCTTATGCTCATCCTCCGTTGCGGCCTCCGGCCCGATGCGCCCAGCTACCCAACATCGCATCCGTACATGCGGGCCATCTTGGTAATCCAGAGCATGTCGCTCGGCTGAGTGTGGGCGACACAGCTGCATATTAGATGTATGCCTTGGTTTTAGTGACATCCCGGGGGGCATGCCGTCGATGTGGGATGTAGTCCGGGCCTCCTCCTCAATATCATGGCCTCTCGGGAAAGTGGTAAGTGAACCACGAGACTCGTATCTATGCCCACCCGTGCGAGTCGGACTCTCTTCATGGCGGAGATGATTACCGCCCCCAACGTGATTTCAAGCCCCTTCATCGGGGAATACACGAGAAAACTCTATCCGGGTGACATCGGAGTCATGTGCACCCCGGAATCGAGCAGACACACAATCTTGACCAAATCTAGGCTTCCGTCATCGAGAGTAGGGCAATGTCGATGGTAGCCCCTCTCCTTGTGCCTACCTGCTGGCATCGATCGGGCTCCACATAAGGTGCGTCGATAATCGCATAGGGTGGAGTGATGTGATTAAGCCAGGAGCACACAGCAAGGCGTACGTGTCCGTGCCCCCGGGTTTGCATTCAAGTGATGGGGCTCAAAGGAAGTGACCTTTTTGCCCTATGATTTTGGCGGTGTGGCTGCGTAGGTTGGGTTCAGTTGGCATAAAACTCTGGATAAGATGGGGTACTCTCACGGGCTCTTCCCGAAGATGAAGTTAAGCTTGGGGTGTCAATCCTACAATGTGCAATCAGCCCAGGGAATTCTGGCCGGCGGCTCTCTCGTGCTATCTGCTCCTCCCAGGAAGTATTTGGTTTCTTTATGGTTAGCATACCACTTCCTTCCCTCATCTATCACCCATATGGTTCCGTATTGCCGGCGTTGGCCTCTAGAGCCTTGTCTTCTTGGAAGCTGTTGTTCCCAATCTTACTCTCTTTTTGCTGGCACCCGATGTGGATGCGCCCTTGCCACTGTGTTGTCTACGACATTGTTCTGTACATTTCAAAACACGGTCCCAATGTTATGCAAGTCATAATTGCTTCTAGCTAGGTTGGGTTTAATTGGATCACCCCACACTTAGTCTTAAGCCACTTAATCAAACAATTTGAAAGACATTCATGATTTGCCATTCTTATTCAGCATGCTTAGTGCATTCATATAAGTCGATGGAAAAGAAAGAGTACTATGTACTACTCGGACTTCGTACAATGAATAAAAATTTCTCCATCGATTCCATTACATCATCATAGCACTTAGCAAATTTTCAACAAGCCTATGTAGTTCTCCAATTGCATTCTCCGAAAATCCTTTTCCTAACTTAGCATATTCAACATCAATCCACGTACATTTCACTTCACCCAACATACACAACCCAATTTTTTCAAATTTTAAGAAATTTAGTCTTCTTCTTATTCACTCTTCAACCCTAGCTATCAATTTCGCAAAATTTCAATCAAACATGCATCATTGAGTTCATATACTCTAGCGATACTATGAACATCATTCAATCATAACTCAAGTGAATTCAAGCTTATTTCTCAATTAGAGAGAAAGGTTTAATCACCAAACATGTTCAAGAATTGAAAATTTGAGGCGAAAATGAAAGGAAAATTCAAGAACATACCTTTACTTTGATGAAATCCGAAGAAAACTTCGAAGAAAATTGATCCCTAGGTCCGTGTCACGTTGGGGGAGACGGGGATTTGGGGTGTTGGTCGCGGAGGGAATGGGAAAGTGGGAAGAGATTAAAATTGGAGTTTAAAAGTTATTTTTCGCGGGTTGCAGGTGACCGAGGTGACCCGGCAATAACCCTTAATGTGTCACAGAGTGCAGCGAACCTTTGCCTCCGTGACACGAAGCCATCGCGCAGGCATTCTTGATTTTAAAAAATCCGAATAAGCCTCAACGTGTCACGGAGGTAATGCGGAGGCCACTCCTCAGTGACACGGAGCCATCGCGTAGGCTCAGCATGTGTAATTTTTATTTTCTCACCTCGAGTTTTTCCTTTGCGATTTTGTATTCTTGCCCTCCAGTCATGAAATCATTTCACCACAAGAAATTGGTTAGAACTCATAGGTTTGATAGAAAAATTTTTTATTTTTCTTTTTCTTTGGCTTTTTTTCCAAATAGTTCTACTTTCGTCTATTACAACACATTCACGGGTTTCCTCCCATACAACGCGATTTACCGTCGTGGCTCGACGTCAATCATGCTCAATCATCCTCTACAGTGATGGACGTCTTCTCTCGAATGCGTCTTCACCCCACTAATGCTTACATCGTTGCCCATTCACCAAAATGTAGCACTTCTATCTTCTTGCCACAACTCCTTGCCGTGTGGTGTCATTCTCACCACTTCAAACGGCCACGGCCATTTGGAACGCAATTTTCTGGAAAAGCTTTGAGTCTCGAATTAAATAACCCAGCACATACGCCTAGGCTCAAGATCGATGCACCATATGCCTATCGTGCCACCTCTTCGTTTTTCTCCTTGTAGCATTTGGCACTTTCATAAGCATTCCATCGAAAACTCATCCAAGTTATTTGAGTTGCATCAGCCTCTTCTTGTTCCACAACCGGATCCATGTTCAACTTTCTCACGGCCCAAAAGCTCGATGTTCTGCTCACGGGCAGATGACACGCCTTTCCATAGACGATGCGTACCGGAGGAAGTCCCAATGGGTGTCTTGTCGCATTTTCTATAAACCCTTTGCTTGCCTTCATTCGAGTTTGCTTGACCAATCAGTGCGTTGTGCATTCTTGTCTTACGTAGAATCTGCTTTATATCTCTGTTCGACACCTCCACTTTCCCACTAGTTTGGGGATGATATGTTGTTGCTACCTTGCACCCCATACTTATTAGCAAATTCTTGAAACTTGCAATTACAAAATGAGCCTCAGATCCCCTTGTTGATAGATCGGGTGTGTCCCGAACCTGGTGAAAATATGCTTTTTCACAACTTTTGTTACCACCTTGTTGTCATTTCTAGGACAAGTTGTTGCCTCGACCCACTTGGATACATAATCAACGCTACCAAGATGTAACGATTACCAAGCGACGGTGGGAATGGGCCCATGAAATCTATTCCCCATACATCAACGATCTCCACTTCTAATATCTCTTTGTAGTGGCATCTCACACTTCTTCACCAATTGTGCACAATTCTTTGACATCTATCACACATTTTTACGTATACCATAGAGTCTCTAAACGGTGTAGGCCAAAAAAGAAACTTGGCTTGTAGCACCTTGTGAGCTGTCAGCTCGCCTCCGTGGTGCCCTCCATACAATGATGAGTGACAACTCCTCAATACTTGCAATCTTATTCTCTGGAATGCATCTTCCATCACACGATCCGGTCCACAGCAAACGAGATACATCTCATCCCAAATGTAATACCACCTGCAATCATGTCTCTACTTCTTTCTTTGGCGAGCCATAGCCTCAGGTGGATAGACTCCACTCACCAACAAATTCACAATGTCTACATACCAAGGGATTTCGGCTTCCCTTATTGCCAAGAAGTTTGCTCATCAGGGAGCTCTTCACGCCCAATCTTTGTCACCTTCCCTTCATATGCAAACTCCAATCGCGATAGGTGATCGGCCTTGATTCTCGCTCCCACTGCGTCTAGAATCTCTAGGTCAAACTCTTGTAACAACAATATCCATCGATTAGTACGGGTGTACGCCTTCTTGTTAAACAAATATCGAATTCTTTGTATGATCGGTATATACCACTACTTTAGAACCCACAAAGTAGGACCTGAATTTATCAAATGCGGAACACCAATGTTAGCATCTCCCCTTTTCAGATTCTTGTATAATTGACTTAGGCCGCGTCAAGTGTTTTACTTTCATAATGAATGGAATGAAAAAATTCTATTCCTCACGCTGCCCCAATATAATACTCTGACCCCGTCACTTGCATCACACATTAATTCAAACGGTTTCTCCCAATCCAGAGAAATGAGAATAGGTGCTTCTATCAACTTCTATTTCAACTCCTCGAGTGCTTTAACACAATCCTCATCAAACTCGAACTTCACCTCTTTTTCTAGAATCGGCATATCGGTCTAGAAATTATAGAAGTTCATGATGGAACAAATACGTAGAACCACACATATCAGCGCGAGCAGCCTTCAGCGACGCAGTGGTGGTAGCACCCCGATCGCCGATCTTTACGATCGACTTCCAACCCCTTGCATGACACCTTATGGCCAAGGACGATACCCTCCTTGACTAAGAAATGACATTTCTCCCGGTTGAGCCTGAGTTGGAGTCTTCACATTGAGCTAGCACCCTTTGTCAGATTACGCAAGCATGCTTAGCAAATGAATTACGAAAACGGAAAAATCATCCATAAATACCTGCGACAAAATCTTCCACCATATCGTGAAAGATCGTTGTGTATCTTCGGAATGTGGCGGGTGCATTGCATAGACCAAATGGCATCCGCACAGCGTATGTCCCATAAGGACATGTAAAAAGTGGTCTTCTCCTTGTCCTCGATTGCTATGGCTATTTGGTTATAGCGGAATATCCATCAAAGAAACAATAATATTCTTGACATAGCTTTGTCAAATATCGATCAATAAATGGGATAGGATAATGATCTTTCCTCGTGGCCTTATTGAGCTTCTGTAATCCATGCAAATTAGCCGGCACGCGAGCGTGCGTGTAGGAATGTCATTCTTCTCGTTGGTGACCATGGTCATCCCTCCTTTCTTTGGGACACAACGAGCAGGCGACCCATTCATTATGCAGAATGGGATAGACCACACAGCATCCGGCCACGTCCACTTCCTTCCTAACTATCTCCTTCATCACCAGATTCAACCTCGCCGATGTTATGCGGTTGGCTTTGCTCCTTCTTCCATAAGAAATCTGTGTGTGCAAAAATCTGGATTGATTCCCCTAATGTCAAACATTTGCCACCCCATTGCTCTCTTCCACCTCTTGAGAACCACCAATGCATCCTTCACGTGCCTCTGTCGGTTACGCGGAGGTGTTGAGGGGCAAGGTGTCATCTTCCCATAAAAATACATACTTCAAGAAATTAGGCAATGTCTTCACTCAATTTTTGGTGCTTCCTCAATAGATGGTTTTGTCAATGGTTCCAAGGACCTCATCAATGGCTGAAAGTCTTACTACTGAGAAACCATTTTGGTTCGTTCAACATACGCACCATCTCATACGTAGCCCATCTCGAAATGATTGGAGCTCATCAAGAAAGCTCTCTCCAATGGATCTGAGAATCAACAATCGAGGTAGCTACGATTTAGCACATTGATTGTTGATAGCTCCTCATAAATGGTCGGAAGCTTCATGGACTTATACACATCAAACACCTCCATTTTATCATGCGCTCGTATGGTTGCCCGCGACCCACGTCAATCGGCGCTAGCCCGGTTGCCCAGAAAGGACGTCCCAAAATAAATGGGACTTCCGCATCGTCTCAAAGTCCAAGATAATAAATCCATCGTGAAATGAGGGAGCCCACTTGCACTAGCACATCCCATACACAATACCATAAGGTGTGCCAAGAAGAGCGATGCGCTGAAATTTGCAGATCCTTTATGTAGTTGGTCTAGAAATTTTGCCTAGCCCCAACTTTTTAAACACCCGATGTTGGCATCAAGTTTATGCTTGCTCCCCAAATCACATAATCTATGAGCTCGGATACTTTGCAGGTGTGATCGAATGGTAAAGCTCGGGGTCTTTGAGCTTTGTTGGCAACTTGTTGCATGTCAGGAAGTGCACTCCTCTAGCGCCACCGTAGCATACTCCGTCAATCTTCTTTTGTTTGCTTCGATGTCCTTGATATACTTTGCATATTTGGCACTCACACTGGCTCAACCAAAGGTAAATTAATGTGTACCTTTTTCGGCACCTCCATGAACTTCTTAAAAAAACATCTTCCTTGTGCTTTTAATCTTTGAGGGAACGGGGGTGGTGGTCTTTTTGCCTCATTGCCTTTTCCTTCCCCCTCTCATCATCATGTTCCCCATCTTTTTCACTTTGCTCACGATTCTTTGAGGTGGTCTTTTGCTCCCTCTTGGTTGATCCCACTCCTTGTGGTCCTTTGCATTGACACCTTGGGATTTGGGTAGGTGTCACTCGGTAGTCCTCCTACGGGTCACAGTGTTTTGAGCTCCGGCTAGTTGTCTTAAGCCCCGGTACTCCAATGCCTTTGTAGCTAGCTAGCATTTTCATGTCGGCCACTAATTTCACACAATCCTTATTATGATTTTGATCTTGGTTAGCTATAATTGTTTTGAACATGTCCTCAATGTTGTTGGGTGGTGGAGGAGGTGCATTGTTTCCTCTGTATTGGTAAGAAAATTTGATGCCCCCCTTGATTTCTCTTGCACACCCTGATTCGAACTACGCCCTTGATGGCTATTACTACCCCGAGAGAAATTAGGATGAAATTCTCAATTTGAGGTTGTCAGCTGTTGCCATACTTTTAGATTATTCCTCTGGATGTTTCTAACAATGTTTACCGAATCCGGATTTGCACCACAACACCATACGAGGGTTCATTACTCCCACATACCCACCAAACTGTTGAAGCGCATTGGCCCGGGGCTTGTGGCGATTCAAGCTCATGTTTGTGAAGTGGAGGTGTTGAGTTGATTTTGCGATGTTGTTATACGTGCATAGTAGCTTTAAAACCATCCACCTCAAAGACTCTGCCCAGCTTTCCTTGTTCCTCCTCGTGATGAGTCCGCATTCCATTCTAGATTTCCCTGTGAAATACGATTTAACAAAGTATAAAGCTCTTTATAAGTCTTTTCCAATGCATGCCCACCGGTATGAGTCTAGCAAAATTTTTGTATGTAGTTCAAACCCTCAATAAAAGTATGCACCAACACATCATTAGGCGGTGATGGTGAGGACAATCCCTTAACAATGATTTGAACCTTTCCCAAGCTTGATACAAATTCTCACCCTCTCTTTTTTAAAACTTAGAATCGACTACAAGTGGGATCTTCCTAGATGGAAAGAATCGTATCAAAACTTTCTTGCAAAAAGATCATCCAAAGTAGTGATGGAGTTAAGGAGGAGAAGTAGTTGACTTTCAACCACCTCTTTGCTTCCCAATAATGAAAATGGGAATAATGTGGCCTCACGTAGTCGGATGACACTCCGGCGGGAATGTAGTATCACTTATCTCCAAAAGTTTTGGAGATGTTGTTGTGAATCTTCATGAAGGAGACCTGTGAATTGCTTATTTGGTGTGCGGCAAGCGCACCATGTTACATTTTAGCTCAAACACCCTCGGCTGCAGTACGCGGAAGTACTAGATGTAACATTGTTTGCATATTGGGATTGCCACTTCGTGAAAGCGACCTTGCTGCCATCTCCTGGGCACTAAAACTGCCCACACAAGTGGTGGATTACATTGTTGCTCAGGTACTGTCTTAGCAAGCGCAACTTCTTCTCAAGAGCTTCCCTTCTTTGACGATGAATTCTCTCCGGATCTATATAGATCCACCAACTCCTTATCTCTTACCGACGTTCGGGGAAGAATTCAATATGCACGAGAAAGGCTAAGATCAAGTTATCAACACTTGATATAGAATTTATAAAACTAACACAAAGAAATCATAAATTTACCAATTGCCAGTCCCCGACCCGATGGCGCCAAAAAACTTGTTGGCTGTGGTGACTACACGCAAGTGCACGTGGTCGAACAAGTAGTAAAGATGGATTATTTCAAGCCAGAGTATCGATCCCAAAGGGGCCCGGAACTACGGTATTAATCAGCAGCGTCATTGACCTATGTCTTTATGAATACGAGACAACCAAATAAATAATGTTTTAAGAGTTTATGTTTACTAAGTAATGAGAATCTAAGTCAAGATTATAATTTGAGTCTAAACAATAGCAATGAACAAACAGAAGTTAAAGACAAAAATGCAGGAAAGTAATTTATCAATTCAATTCAACTAATCTTTTCTTGGGTTGCTAGTCGAGGAATTTATTGCTTATGGATTGGATCTTCGACTCCTATCAATTTAAGAATCATGAGACCTTAATCTACATTTCTGTATAAAGAATTTCATGCTCTAGCCATACATAACCGATTCTGAATTGACTAATAAGACTTTCATATATATATTTCCCGTACAGAATGTAAATCTTTTCTCAATTTTTCTGACTAAGAAAAGTCATATCCTACCAATTCACATCTGCTCAATTCCTTTCCTTTTCAAAATCAAAATTGGATTTCTAGATATACATTAACATTGTGAAACATTAATGTAGTAAGAACAAGAAAAGATAGAACAACCATTGAAGAAAAGATGAAAAGCTGAAATGATCAACAATTAAATTCCTCTACAATTATTCTTAACCTCGGCAAAGTGAATTAGCCACTCAATTTTGAATTAAACATCTTCAAATAAGTAGAATTCATACAAACAATTGAGATTAAAGAGAAGAGAAAGAGAAGAACCTATAATTTTCGTCCTCTCCAGTTTTTGTAACCCACGTTCTTTTTTTTCTCAACCAAGTCAGAATGTTTAAAATAAAACCTAAGTGTACTATTTATACTCTTGAGAATTTTCTAGGACTAACAAGCAATGTGGCACGGAGTGTATCGAGGAGCACCCCCTCCGTGCCATGGGGGTATCGCCGACCCTCACTTTGAAGTCGGCTCCCGAGGCAAATGCACCTCAACGTGGGCACGGCTTGCATCGCGGAGCCTTGCCTCCGTGCCACGGTGCTTACTCAGCACCCCTGCCTTCATTGGAACTTGAGGTTCCGGGTAATTGTACTCAACGTGACACGGAGTGCATCGGTGCCTTTGCGTCCTCCGTGTCAAGGTAACACGAGCTCCACTTGGAATTTGACAAAATTAATTCATCAGAGGCAGAATGCCTCCTTGATGGCATCGTGACACGGCTCCATCGCGAGATCCTTATTTTTGCTGCTCTCCTTGTCAACTTCCACTCCTGTTTTCCAAATCCATTCCCGCTCTTCACCAACATATATTAGCCTCTAAATTTCCTTTTGCACCGTCAAACAACACTAATCATGTTGGTTAGTATAAATTCACATTTAACTAAGAATTACATGAGAATGTACACATAACAATAGATAAACAAGTCGAAATGAAGCATTTTTAGTATCACTTGGGCATGCAATTACACAAGATTAGTTATCTTAAACTGGTTGCTACATGCATGCTATGCCTCGATCCAATTGTAGAACCTATATAGTAGGTTGAGATTTCTAGGTGAGCAGTCCTAGAGTGGAAGGGTAGTTCAATTGTGCACGTAGCTCGTTTCATTTCCTACCTTAAGTCCAAAAAGGTGATTTCTAAAGGTTGCGTGTACCACCTAGTTAGGGTTAAGGATGCTTTACATACGAAGCCGACTATCTAGTTAGTTCCTATAATGTGTGAGTACCCAAGATTGATGGCTTGATTGATTAGCTTCGGGGTGCTAGTGCTTTTGAAGATATAGCTGAGATCGGAATACTGTCTTTCGGGGGTTAGGTGACATTAGAAGACAACCTTCAGACTCGGTATATTCATTATGAGTTGTAGTTATGCCTTTTGGACTAACAAACTGCTCCTGCAAAATTTATGGATTTGATGAGCAGGGTGTTCAAGCCATATTTGTATGTGTTTGTGGTGTGTTCACCGTAGTATTCTCATATATTCACAAGGCAGAGGCTGAGCATGCACTCATTTTGAAGGTGGTGCTACAAACCTTGAAGGATACGGTTGTACTTCATTTGTATCTTGAGTTTTGGTTGAACTGGTGGTATTTTGGGTCATGTGGTGTCAAGTGAGGTGTATAGGTGGGCTCTCAAAAGATAAAAGCGGTGAAAGAGTGGCCCAGACTAGTTAGTCCTTCAAACATTAGGTTTTTCATCCATTGCATCGTTGACATTGACCCGAGAAGAAGGTAAAGTTTCCATGCAATTCGAGGCTTGTGAGAGGAGCTTCCAGAGTTGAAGACTCGACTCACCTCGTGCCGGTGTTGACCCTACACGAGGCTACCGATGGATTTGTCTTGTATTGTGATGCCTCAAAGATCGGCCTTGGTTGTGTACTCATACAACACGGTAAAGTTATAGCCCATGCTTCGGTAGCTGAAGGTTCATGAAAGAACTATCGACTCATGATCTCGAACTTGGACGACGGTAGTATTTGCCTTGAAGATTTAGAGCCACTATCATAGGTCCATGTAGACATGTTTACAGACCACAAAATCCTCAATACGTGTTTACCCAAAGGATTTGAATCTATCGGAAGGAAGGTGGTTGGAGCTTTTGAAGGATTATGATATGAGTATCGCTATCATCAGAAAGGCTAATGTGGTGGAGGACCTCTTAGAAGGATTTGCATAGAGTGTGTCCCATGTAGACGAGGAAAGGAAAGGAGTTAGTGAAGAATGTACATCTTCTTGCACGGCTAGGAGTCGGAGTCTTGTTGACTCAACATATGGTGGTGTCATTGTTCGGGAATGGGTCAAAATCATCCTTAGTGACCAAAGTTAAAGCTAGACAAGAAGAGGAACCTATTTTGGTAAATTTGAAGGAAGCCGTTAAGAATCGAAGGTAGAAGTCTTCTCCAAAGGAGGAGATGGGGTGCTTCGATATCGGGGTAAACACTTGTGTGTTTTGGGTGTCGATAATTTGATGGGTTGGATGTTTCACGAGGCTCATGGTTCCCGGATACTCTATACATCCGGGTGCCACCAAGTTGTCTTTGTGACCTACGGGAAGTGTATTGGTGGAGTGGCATCAAGAAGGACATAACAAAGTTTGTGGCTAAGTGTACGAATTGTCAACATGTAAAGATTTGAGCATCAAAGACCTAGAGGTATGCTTTAAGATATTATTATCCCTACTTGGAAGTGGGAAGATATCAATATTGACTTCATTACGGAGTTTCCTCGTACTGTTCGGCAGTATGACCCTATTTGGGTGGTTGTGGACCGATTGACTAAGGTAGCTCATTTTCTCTGATCAAGCTGAGTCAGTGGGAGGATTATGCTAAGTTATACATTTGGGAGTTAGTTTGGTTGCATGGAGTGCCATTGTCCATCATATCAGATAAAGGCACTAAGTTTACCTCCCGAGTTTGGAGATCATTTGAAGGGACTTGGTACTCAGTCCGAGAATTAGCATAACATTTCCACCACGGCCGATGGTCGGGCGGAGAAGACTATTCAAACTCTCAAGGACACGTTGAGAGCATGTGTGATTGATTTCAGGGTAGTTTGGATTTTTTCCTCTCATTGAGTTTGCATATAACAACAACTATCGTTTTAGCATTGATTTCTCCGTTTGAGGCTCTACGTGGGGCGGAGATGTAGATCGACTATTGGTTGGTGTGAGGTAGGTGAGCAGTCTGATGGTCAGTTCAAGTCCATAAGGCTATGGAGAAAGTTCAACTTATAAGGAAGGTTGAAAATAGCTTCAGATTAAGCCAAAAGTCTTATCTGAATGTGAGAAGAAGGAAACTTGAGTTTGAGGTAGTGATTGGGTGGTTCTGAAGGTATGCAATAGAAGGGAGTGAGTAAATTTGGAAATAAAAAGGGAGACTCGGTCCTGATTGTCTTGGTTCATACTAGATTGTGAAACGAGGTTGGCAAAGTAACATGCTGGTTGGAGTTGCCCTGGAGTGGCACTTTGGTTAACTCCAATTTATGAATGTTGTTAATTAAGTGTTTGGGTGATCCCGGCTCTTTGCTTGTTAGGTGGGCAGTGTCGGTGTGAAAGATAGCCTTAGTTGCAGGAGGTTCCCGGTAGAAATACTTGATCGTCGGGGTTGGAAGCTAAGAAATAATAAAGTAGCCTCATCAAGGTTTTGTGGGAGGAACCAACACATGTGAGTTTTCATTAGGAAGCGAAGCAAATGTGATGGCTTCTATCACACATCTACTCCTTAGGCTTAGTTTCATCTTGAAGTATCGGTTTCCTCCTTAGTACTCTATTCGGTTTCATAATGGGTTCAGAACCCCGTTTCTTTAGAGTGTCAAAGGAATGTATGTGTGATTCATGAATTCCCGGTTAGTCATGTAGTTCGATCTAGAAGTCAGTCACTCCATCGGTTTTCTGAGAACTTTTGCATGTTGAGTGTTTTGGTATGATGATTGCATTTCTGCTTTCTAGTATGATTTTCGGCATTCGGATGAATGTTCTAAGGAGATATTGTCAATGTTTGATTTGAAGGATGAATATGTCTTGGGAGTGTCCCTAACAGGCAGTCACCACCAGTCGTTGGGCACACCGAGGAGTAAGTGGTGTCCTGGTGGTGACTAGTGTTTAGAATGTCCGGTGAACGACGAGAGAAGGACCACAGTCGTGGTGATTTAACACGAGCCGTCTTTGTCCCTCATTGGGATTAGCTATGTGTTTTTCCCAACAACTTTATAAAGGGTATTTCCATAATTCCTAAGGTCCTAAGGCTAGAAATTATGTCATTCTAAGCTCGGAGAATAGTGTGTTTTAAGAGGTAAGATTATTCCGCCCCTGTCGGTTCCATGCATGCATGTCTATTCCCGTAAAGGTGATCAAGCCTAGATTCCTCAAGTTCTTCCCCAAATTTCCAATTGGGCAATCAAGAGGTTGTGAAATCGATTTCTTCGGTATGTAGGGTTATGAATGGGTGTAATTGCCCACACCCATGCCCAATCCCTCTTCAATTCTTGAAATTCTAGTTGATGAATCTGAGGTTTTAACCCAACATGTGAATTTTCTAAATATCAATCATGGGTGTAGATTCAAGCATGTTTAAATGTTGAATTATGATTAATGGACACCTTTTTACAATATTTTCAATTTTTAAATTATTTTTCAAGTTTTACAAATTATGATGCCCATCTATGAAAGTTCTTGAAAGTTGAGATCTATGAAATATGTATTCAAGCATGATGAGGGGTACATGAAGAAAGTATGATTTTGAATTCACCCATGTCTATGTTCATGTTTTCGAATGATCAAGTCTATGTCAAGAATGTTTAAGTATTGAAGCTGACCATATAATCAAGTATGTTTCCATCAGTTTATCTAAATTTCATGCTATTAGCTTACTACATGGATTTTGGGCGGAGCTCCCACTATTTTCAGTTTGTGGTATGGTTTGAGCAAGGCTCCTCATGTTATGATTTTTATGAATGTATGATATGAGTCAGCACGTCATTAGATGATGGTTCAACTTTATTGAAAAATGATGGAGAGCATATACATGTTTTTGGGAGTAGTATCTAGCACCGGTAGGCTAAGGGTCAATCAACCCTATGCACAAGAAAACTATAGCGCCAATGTGGTGTATGTTAGTTATTTGGGACCTCCCTTGTGAGCTTCCCATGCCTCCAAGGGGCCTTCAATTTGATATCGATATCATGGTAGCATCCTTAGCCACGACAAATCTTTAGACGGCTCTTGCCCAATTAAGTGTGATAGTTGGGACCACGTAAGCTCTACCATGGTAATGTCGGTTATATGACGAGCCTCCCATTGTTCCTCATCATTTCGATTATACATGTTCATCAATCATGATATTACGTTCTCAACAGGTTTGTCCCAATGTTCAATATTACTTATGATAATAAGTTTTCAGCTTTGGGTCATCCAATTAAGTTATGATATGCAGTTATGGTCAAATCATGATTTCAAAAAATAGCATGCAAGCCCTACTCTCAAAATGTTATCTTGATTATATTTTATGATATGCATGATTTATGATTTTACTTACCTAGCGGTTTTACTTACCTTACATACTCGGTACATTTCACGTCTTGTTGCATACTCTATGCATTATCATTTCATGATATAGGCTCGGATATTCGGGCTTCATTTCATCATTAGTGGGACACAGCTTTAGCACTTATCGGCCCGAGTAGTGCGTCCTCATATTTCGAGGGACCTTCCTTTCGGTTATTTTATTACTTTCAATTTGAGACATTAGTGAATTAGTTAGGGTCTTGTCCTATCAACTTGTCGTGTAGAGGCTTTCCAGGACATAAGTACCAATCAGCTTCGATCTTAGGTTATATATTTCGATGTTAGTAGAATTCTACTATGTTAATTATGGTGATCTTCCACTTTATTATGTTGAGTTAGATGTTAAATTGATGGCATGGGTCAACATGGAGCCTCTCGGTATTCTGTCCGTGTCTCGTCAGAGACTTATGTTCGGAGTTGTGAAAAACTTGGTATCGAGCATTAGGTTTTGGAGTGTCCTAGGGTGTCTTAAGACGCATTAATTAGAGCCTTTTTCATCGGTGTGAAACGTGCCACAATTATGACGAGGAGGCTGCGAGACGTTTTGGAAATGTTCACTTCTTTCATGATCTAAATCGTGCAATAGAATGTCTCTCTATCCCTTCTAACTTGTGCTATACGGATTTGCGAGAATCATTCCTCCTTCTTGAGTTAATGGAAGCGAAAGCACGGGGAATGAGGTGGCAACAAGAATGGTAATGGAGATGGGCACTGCGGGCCTCACACCAGCACATGAGGAGCATGTACCCGGCTTGTTTCCACATGAGTTTAGGAAAGCCATGCGGTCTGCTAGCTCGGGACTTGACCACTCGAGGTCAATCAACAAGCGGTAACGCGTGTCCCTTAGAGCGGGAATGCGGCGGCAAGATCGGGAGATTTTCTTAGGATGAACCCTTCGGAGTTTCTTTAATCAAAGGTGTACGGATCCACACAAGTTTATTGATGAGGTTTTGAAGATCACTGGATGTGAGATTTGTGGGAAAATTCGCCAATCTAGCGCCATATTAGTTGAAAAGGGTTGCGCACATATGGTTCAAGCAATGAAATGATAGCGGGGGCATTTGGAGCGGGCCCTATTGGTTGGGATAGGTTCCATGCGCATTTACGGGTTGGATCTTCCCTCGTGAGATGAGGGAGATTAAAGCGGCCGAGTTTGTGAACCTAAAAGCAAGAAAGATGAAAATTCAGGATTATGCCTTGGAGTTTACTCATGTTGTCCAAATATGCACAGAGATGGTGGCGAATTAGAGAGCCCAAGTGAGCGGTTCATGCATGGGATAATAGACTACTTGAGTCGGGGATTGCCGGTTGCGATGCTTCTTCGGGACATTGACTTGCTTAGATAGTCACCGTACGCCTAGCGGATGGAGGCGGTGTAAATGAGTGGAAGGCGAGGAGAGAGGCCAAGGGCTAGGAGCGGTAACCCCGAGATTCTTCTAGCGAGACCTAGTGGGCATCGTGTTAGTCCAACCGAGAGGTCTTCGTGACACCTTCGACTATGAGTGTGCCATCCAAATCCGGGTGTGATTAGGGGGCCGAACATCGAGCTTTAAGTCGGGGTAGCGATCTGTAGAGACCATCACTCTTGAGTGTAGAAAATGTGTCGAGAACCGTGGGTAGAGTGCTTGAGGTTCAGTGTGGGAAGCCGGACATATGATTATTAGATGTTAATTATGTTGATCTTCCGCTATATTATGTTGAGTTATGTATTTTGATGTTATTAGATTATTAGACTTCCTCTATGTTAATTATGTTGATCTTCCGCTATATTATGTTGAGTTAGATGTTACGTTCATGCCATGGGTCGACTTGGAGTCTCTAGGGAGTCTTTGTCCTAGTGCCTTGATCGGGCCTATGTTCGGGTGGAGTGACAGGGAGAAACCTTATGATGAAGTCCATATTGATCACTTCCGCACTTCCAAGTAGGGATACTAATTTCTTGTAGCATACCTCACAGGTCTCGTGCTCAACCTTCACTTCTTGACAATTTGAACACTTAGCCACAAACTACGTTATGTCCATCTTCACCTTTATTACACCAATAGACCTCTTGTAGATCATGGTACACCTTGGTGGAACATGTGGGTGGATAGAATGCGAGATCCATTAGCCTCTCCCAACATATCCAGCACTCTCAAGTCATCAACACCTAAAACACACAAACCACGATAACGAAGTACACCATCTCCCCCTTGGGAGAAGACCTCGATCATCTAATTACGGACCGCTTCTTTTAGCTTTACTAAGATAGGATCCTTGTCTTTCCTAGCCTTCAGCCTCCGTCACCAATGAAGATTACAGAGCCCATTCTAAGCAATGACACCACCATTTGTCGAGTCAACAAGGCGAACCCCTAAACGAGCAAGCCTATGGACATCCTTTGCTAACTCCTTCCACCCATCCTCCACATAAGACACACTCTCCATGGACATATATCTAAGGGAATCGACCACTACATTAGCCTTTCTAGGATGATAAAGGAAACTCATGTAATAGTTGTTGAGAAGATCTAGCCACCTCCTTTGCCGCAAATTCAAGTCCTTTTGAGTGAACATAATGAAGGCTCTTGTGTTCCGTGAACACATCCATACCCCATACATGTAGTGTCTCAAATATTCAATACAAACACCACAACCGCCCAACTCTAAGTCATGCGTCGGGTAGTGCTTCTTATGAGTCTTAAGTTTTCTACGAGCCATACACAATGATCTTTCCATGCTTTGCATCAATACACAGCCATGACCCGACCCTCGAAGCATCACAATACACAATGAATCAATCATGCCACAGGGTAGAGTCGATCTACGGGGTTGAAGTGAGTGAGTCTTTAGCTCTGAAACTCTTCACACGGGCGTCTGACCACTGAAGTTTGACCTTCTTCTAGGTTAACTTAGTCAACAGTGATGCAATGTATGAAAACCCTTCAACAAACCTTATATAGTAGTGAGCTAAACCCAAAAAATCTCGATGTCGAAGGATTATAGCTGGTTAAGCAATTCTTCACCGCCTCTATTACAGAGTCCACACTGCACACTTTTGCTTGACACCACATGACCCAAAATACTGCGAGTTCGACCAATGACACTAGCCGGAATTAGCATACAGCGGTGATCCTTGAGGTTTTTAGGACAATGAGCGACGTGCTCCCTCCTTGCTCAGAGGTATAAGAATATCATCTATGAAGAAATCATGAACATATCCAAATGCGGCAGAACATCCTGTTCATCACGTCCATAAAATATACATGAGCATTCGTTAGTCCAAAGACATAACTACGAACATAGTAACCATCTTAGGCTCAGAAAGCGGTCTTCGGGATGTCCTCTCTCTAACTCTAAGACGTGATATCCTAATATGAGGTCTATCTTTGAAAGCACTTAGCACCCGAAGTTGGTCAAACAAGTCATCAATCACGGGGAGGGGATATTTGTTCTTTATGTAACCTTGTTCAACTATGGATAGTCAATGCATATTCTAAGGGAACCATCCTTCTTCCAAACAAAAGCTGTTGCACCCCACGAGAATTTAGTAGCCACTGATGAAACCTTTATCTCGAGAGATCCTTCTTCCCGCTCTTTTTCAAATCTTCCTTCAGTGGACCCATTATGTGAGAGGTGGATATGGGCCGCATATAAGGGAGAAGGTTGATACCAAAATCAATCCCCGCTCGGGAGGGACTCTGGTAGATCATTTGGAAAAATATCATCCGAGATAGTCACACTATGGGAACTAGCGAAGAGTCGGGGTCTCGGAGTTGCATCCTTAACCAGAACTAGATGGTACACACAACGTTTAGAAATCATCTTAAAATGCAAGATAGGAAACAAAGCGACCTATAGGCACGGTTGGCTTGCCCTTCCATTCTAGGGTGGCTCACTCGGAAATCGAAACTTTACGGTAGGGGTCCAATAATTTGCGAGATATAATATGCATGCAACCAATGCATACCGAAGATAACATCAAAATTGGTCATGTCTAACTCTACTAAGTCGGCTAAGTTGACTTATTTGACAAACAATGATAGGGAAATTTCTATATACCCGTCTAGCTACAATAGAGTCCCCGGCGGGTAGGAAATTGAGAAGGGTTCTAATAAGGTTTCGGGACTAACTTTAAATAATGGAAATATAAGGAGTCATAAAAGATAAGGTAGCCACGGATCTAAAGAAGTATATACATCGAAGATAGAAAACCCGGTAATATTCAGTGACCATGTCTAGAGAGAGACCTCCCACTCACGACAGATGAGAGGGCATAAAATCTATTACGTGCGACCACCATACGTATAGTGGATGCACCCTCTTTTGGCGAGCGTCTTTGGTGAACCAAGACTCATGGATCGATGTGACATCCTTATTCGTGAGCAATTTAATTACATGGATGTGGTTTTATGGAGTTTGTGCCCTTGATTTTGAACTTTCGTACCTCTAATCATTTACACAGCTTAGCGTCACAACTACTTCTATGAGTAGTGATATGATAATTCTAAGTAGGTGTCTAGTTATCCGTTTAATAACCAAGCAAGGCAAGTAGGTATAATTTCTATCTGTCGTGAATCCTACCATAAAGGTAAGAACTTGCCTACATTCTCATGTTCTAGCCTAAGGTTACTTTTTGAGCTTTTACCTAAGCTTAAGCATTTGTTTCCATGGTGATCAAGCATTAAAAAAATAATAATGAAGAATGCAGACAAAACAACAACTAAAACTCAAACCAATGAAAATTCATGCATTTACAATCATCTTCGTAGCCTCAACCCTGAAGCTTTTAGCCACTCATGTTTGTACAAATACTCAAAAAGCATGATTCAAACAACGTACTTCAAGGAATAATTAAAAGAGAATGAATAATAATCAACCAGGGTAGAGTTATTGTATTCTCCCTTCGCTCCTTTAGAGTTTTCCAAAAGATATTTCGTGATAATGAAATTAGAAGTTAAGGGTTCAATTTATAATAAGATGGAAAAATGCAAAATTTGGCTGTGGTGAAACAACTCCATGGCACGCTGCCCATGCGGAGATTTGCCTCCATGGCACGAAGCTTAACACGGAGATCAGGCTACGTGACACGTAGAGGTAATGCGAGGCTCCTTTGTTTGGTAGCCCCCCTTCTTATATAAATTAATTCTTTGCTCCGTGGCACATTGTTGGGCGCTTGATGCTTCTACGTGGCACGAATGTGACTCCAAATGTCCTTTTTGCTTGTCTCATCATCCATAATCCATCCCTTAACATTTATTTTCAAGATTAGGACCATTATCTTGACATTGAGCTCCATACATTGGCAATTTCAACATACAAAGGCTAATCATCTTTGGTAGTCCGCAGCCCCATGATACACAAAATGCTAAGGGTATTCTTAAATTTAGGTACAACATGGGTAAAATATGGGTATAAAATAGTATTTGGGCATGTAAATATGCCCAATATCAGGTTCTGACCTCTACTAGGTCCTTGTACGGCTAAAGGGTAGTCTACGGCAGATATCTAGGGCTTCCCATACCTATAACACGCGTGAACTTGATAGGCACTCTTGATGTGCCTCTGCCACACCTACGTAGGTGGAATGCGGGCTCTCTGACACCGCCACGACCTCACGGAGCACGTGCCCCAACCTTCTTAGCACGCCTCGATCTAGATGGAACACAAGTTGCGATGGCGACTGATGACCTCTGGTGGATTACGATGTTGTCCTCCCTTCAGACCTCTTGAAAGCGTGCCGTAACTCCCTATCGGCCTCTTGGACTCTCTCTTATTCTCCTTCATCTAATTCACCTCTATCTACTGGAGGCCTATATGACCAATAGTGAGAAGTCTAGATCCTTGTTGGGCATGGCGGTTCTGCACTCCTTGACAGTAGTCGATACCCTATTCACAAGCTTTGTTTATACAAGCTCTCTTATCCGCAACCATCTCCGACGCATACTTGGACGGTCGGGTAAACTCAAAGGAATACTCTTGGATGGTCCTATGGTACTACTTTAGGTTGACGAACTCAGCCGTCATTAGCCTCCCCTCATCCAAGGAAGAACCTATTCAAGAAGGTAGTCACGAACTCATCCCAACGCACGAGAACTTCTCCCACTTCCCTACCATCTTTTCCCTTTGGTGGTACCATATGCAAGAAAACCCCCTTGGTGATAGAAGGCTAAATACTTACTCTTCTCTCCGAGTCACCCCCATAATGGGTGATCTTCTGCACCACCTTAGTAAACTTATGTAGGTCCTCATACACTTTCGACCCTAGAAACTCGGAGTGGATTCATCGAGGAAGTCCCAAACTCTAGGCACGCATTTGTGTTCCCATTCGAGGAACATGAGCCACCGCCCTGGCGATTGACACAGTGGTCATAACATGCCAACATTGAAATGCCTCTGCCGAACTCGGCATGAGTCACACCTTGGGCATGGATCAACTAGTGCTAGTAGGGCTTCTTGATGCCCATCGTAGGGCTTGCTGATGCCCATCTCTTTTGCCATTGTCGTGGCCATTTCCATTGCCATTCCTTTTTCCATTCTCGGCACAGAGGCATATTTTTAAAATCACGTATAGCACGAGTTAGAAGGTTAGAGAGATACTTCATCACACGACATAGATCATGAAAGAAGGAAAATTTCCTAAAACATCTTGTAGCCTCTCCCCCATAAGTGTACCGCGCTTCACACCCATGGAAAAGACTCTACTCCACTTGTATTCCTAACACCCTAGGACACTTTAACCTGGTTCTAATCCCATGTTTGTCACGACTCGAGCTTGGACCCCAGGCCCAGATACAGGACCTAGAACCACGAATGTCTCCAAGTCAAACCATGAAATGAACATGATAACTAAAGAACATACATCAAGTGGAGTCTGAAAACTGAAATATGAATAAGAGGAAGTTTGAATAACATAACGATCATAAAACAGAGTCAACACTCGACAAAGCTGAAAATCTACATAATGTCTAATAAGCCTCTACTACTATCTGATGAGCTAATTGGACAACATCCCCAACTAGCTCGCTAAAGTCTAAAACTGAATATAATAAAATCAAATGCTAAACTGAATGTCCTAGAAAGATGAGGACTCACCAATGAGGGGAACTGAGCTAAACTACCGAAAACTGGATTAACGGTGGAACTGAGTCTGAGCATTCGGACTTGTATCATGAAATGATACAACATAGAGTATGTGGTCAGTACTTGAAATGTATTTATTAGTATGAAAGGTAATTAAAACATACTGAGTAAATGTCAGCTGAAATCATGCATATAAACATAAATCATAAGTACATGAGAATAAAGGTTGCATGCTGAAATCTGAATTTGAAACATATATAGTCATAAGCTGAATATCATATCTGAATAGAATGACAAAAAGCTAAAATAGAAATCATATGACTTGTCATAACTGAAATCATAAGTAAAAACTCATAAACTGATCATTGGGTCAAACCTTCTATAAATCATAATATTATAAGTCATGAACATAAATAATTGATATTATGACGAACAATGGGAGACTTGTCATAATCGATACCATCATGATAGAGCTTACGTGATTCTCCAACTATCACACTCAAGCAGGTAGAGCCATCCAAAACCTTGCCAAGGCTAAGGATACTACCATGATGTCGATATCAAGATAAAGGCCTCTTGCGGGCAGGGAAAACTCTCTTGAGAGAACCCAAATAAATATATATAAACCTATGTTGGCATGTAGTTCTGAGACTGGGGAACCTTGGAAGCCCAAGCCTACTCAGTGCTAGAACTACTCCCAAAAACATGCATAGTGCTCCAATCCTTTTTCGACGAAGCAGAAATCAAAATCACATGGATAGTCTAAAATCTGAACATGGAGAGTATTGACTCCAAAACATATCATAAGTTGTAGTGAGAGTCTTGGCTCCAAAACATATGATAAGCTGATCTTATTACCCTTGGATAAATCATGAAAACATACTTAATTTGTGTGGGTTTTTTCAAATCTTATAAGCATGCATACTTGAAGTAGGCTTCATAAGTAAAAATCATGAATTCATACATGGATAATTTATAAACATTCATTCATTCTACTCATCATACTTGAAATCATGAATTATAAACATCACTTTTCATAAAACTTTCATAATAGGGCATAATTTTGTAAAACTTGAAATCATGAATTATAAACATCACTTTTCATAAAACTTGCATAATAGGGCATAATTTTGTAAAATTTGAAATCATGAATTTATAAATAATTTGGGTATAAAATTTGCCCATGAATCTTAAAACATTCTTTGAAACATGAGGAGAATTAACCTATAAAGTACCATACAGAAATTCATGAAATTGGGTTAAAACCCTATAAGGTCATAAACTTGAATTAAGACTTGAATTCATGGACTTGAGGGGAAATTTGGGCATGTGAGGGAAAGGGGACCCTCATTAATACCCTTACATACCTGGTAAGTTGAATCTCAACTTGACTTTGAAATCCCAAGAGAATTGAGGAAGAATTGATAGGATTCAAGCTTGATCTACAAAAGGAATTTCTAAACTTTACTTACATGGGAGTTGAATGAATTAGAATAGGTTAAACTCCCTTAAAACACTCTTTTTGGGTCTTAAAACGACGTAGTTTAGGGCTTGGAATCTTAGGATTTATGAAAACGCCTTAATAATTTTCCTGGAAAAGTGATTCTGCTAGTCCTAACTCTAACGAGTTGTTGGGTTCACTGATGACTTGTGGTCCTCACTCATTACCACTACTAGAATCTTCCCTGACTCTTAACTTCCTAACTAATGGAGGACTCGACAGGTCGTTAGGAGGAATGACGACTCATCACATGCACTTATTGTCACCACTGGAAGTTCAATCCTTCTTTCTCAGCCACCCTAACAACGAACCACTTGACGAGTCATGAAGTGACAGCATTACTCGTTCCTTCACCCGTTAAGTCTCTTGGACTGCAACTTACTCAGCATACAATGGGTCAACTAACGACTCGTTGGGTCACACTATGAGTCGTCACACCATCGGTTGTGAACCCCTGAAAATGACTCTTCACCAGTCTGGAAGCTCTTAATGGGTTACTCAACGATCCATTAAGTGACCTTGCGAGTTATTCTATGACCTGGTGCAGGTTTTCCTAATTCTTCCAATTCAACCCTCGAGTCTGATCTTAGGGACTTTTGGGATATTATAAACACCTCCCAATATTATGAAAAACAAGAATGATAGGAATACATACCAAGTGAGAAGTGAGAATGAGAAAAATTTAGAACTTGAAGTTGTTTTGCTCGACCAAGGCCAATCCAAAAAGCTTGAATTTCTTACATTTTGTGAGAGAATAGTTTGATAAGTGATGGTAAAACAACACAAACATAAAAAATAACTAAAATTAAAAGCACTTAGGTTGCCTCCCAGGAAGCGTGTTATTTTAATGTCATGGCTCAACGGGTTCATCTCTAACATCATTCATTGGGAGGATCATCCTCCCAATCAACTTCATATGCACTTGTACTCCGTTGCTCCTCGTCCTCATCAAGTACTGCAACCACTTTACATTCATCAAGGGATGTTGTTGGTTGACATACATTAAAAGTGACCTCTTCACCACCAACTCTAAATTTCAATTCCCCTAGCTCTACATCAACAAGTTCTCTTCCCGTGGCTAGAAATGGTCACCCCAAAATGATAGGCACCTAAATATCCAAGTCACAATCCAACACGACAAAGTCGTCTAGTAGAATGAACTTTTCCATCCGCACTAAGATGATCTACCATCAATAACCTCATCGTTGTAGGCTTGGGACTTCCCAAACCTAGCTTTTTGAAGATTATGTTAGGCATTAGATTAATGCTAGCCTCGAGATCACATAATTCCTTGTTGAACATACATATCCCAATAGTGCAAGGGATAGTGAATGCTCTGGGATCCTTTTTCTTGGAGCAAGGTTGCTAGCCATCACAACACTATAGTGATAAGACACCTCTCACTGTGCCTGCATCCGCTCTCTATTTTTTTTCTTCAGCAACTCTTTCATGAATTTAACATATCTTGGCATTTGGAGCAATGCATAAACTAGCGGTACATTGATGGACAACTTGCTAAACATATCAATGAACTTCCGGAACTAGTTGTCCTCTTTATTTTTCACTAACCACTAAGGGTATGGAGGTGGGATTCTAGGCTCTTGGCCTTTTGCATTTGGGGCCTCCTTGCCCTCTTTCTTAGCATCAACATCTTTTGGAGTAACAACCACCATCACGTTCCTCTTTATCATCAACAAAACTTGGTGCTTTTGGCACCATATCTTTCACTCCATCATTTGTTATTGGATCAATAGCTTGTTTGGCCTTCACACCCGCATCGACCACAATTTTTCCACTCCTAGTGACAATTGCCATGCAATGGCCATCCTTCTTTGGATTTGGTATGGTATCAATTGAGAGGGTTCCTTTCATCTTGGGGTTCATTCGTGATGAAAGGTGGTTAATTTGAGCTTCCAAATGCTTAATGGAAGCTGAATGAGAACTCACCATTTGAGAAAGATTAGACACCTCCCCTTTAAGCTCCCTCACTCTACTATCCGTAGACTCAACCTTATTCAAAACTCATGCCAACATCTCCTCTATCTTTGAGTTACCAACATCACTCACTCAGAGTTGCATTCGGGGTGCCTCAACCTTAGGAGGGGGAAAATATGGATTTGAACTTCTATGGTATCGTTCCCCTTCATGATGTTTCCATCTCTTATTCCTATTATTCCACCCTTGAATATTCCAATTCCTCAAACCTTTGATTATTCCAATTCCTCAAACCTTGATTCTCGTCATGAGGATGCCAAGGGCCTTGGTTGGCACCTTGATATCCCAAACGAGAACCCCCCACTTGGCCAGCCATATATTGACACTCTTCTTTATATCTTGGAGGTGAATCCTCCCCTTCATATTGCATGTGTCCTTGGGTTCCAATCGCGTTTACACTATTGGCACCAACTCCCATCACATGCTTGGTCATTAGCTCAAAATGGGTCATCATTTTAGCCAAGGTCTCATCCCTTTCTTCATCATATTTTCTCATCTCCGCAGTCACAAGGCTGGAACTAGCACCATTTGAGGATACCTCAGTGTCCCTAGTATGCCATGCTCGGTACATTTTGGTCATTTGATCTAAGAGATATTTTACCAATCCATATGTTTGGTCCATCAAGGACCCAACAACGAGATTATTGGCCACAGACTTATTTATCGAGTCAAGTGAGCGATAAAAGCTTTAGAGAAGAACTCTATCAGGAAACCCATGGTTTGGACATATTGCAACTTTCTTTTTGAATCAGAGCCAAACCTCATGCAAAGGTTCTCCCGAGAGTTATCTAAAATTGGTGATTTCATTCCTTAACTATAACATCCTTGATGGAGGGAAGAACCTATCCAAGAAAGCCTTCGTCAATGCTTTCCAAAAAGTAATACACCCTAGGGGAAGCTCCTCTGGCCAAATAATGGCTTCTCTGTCAATGAGAATGGGAAAATCCTTCGTCAAATCGACTCTTGGCTAATATTGGTGATATTAAAGGGCTTGTAGATTTCGAAGAAGTTTCGAAGGTATCTATTAGTGTCTTCACTTGGTTGCCCTCCAAATATTCCTTTCATTTGTAGCAAGTGTAACATAGTGTTGGTCACATGAAACACCGCATTCCCTCTATAGGTGGTAGGCGAATGACACCCGCTATATCAGGCAACATGGGCTCATCCTTATCTTGGTCTATGCTGCCATCCACAGAAACCACTTGCGAGTCTTGGCTCATTAGATCCAACCTAAATAAGTAGTTGAAAATAATAACAAATATAAATTTGCACAAGGTGCTTGAATAGTTCGAATTAACAATAACTCTAGGCTATCATCCCTAGTCCATGGAAATGGCGCTAAAATTGTTCACGTCCAAATCCACTTTTCGCTAGGAGATAGTGTACATGAGCAATATAATTTACCCAAATTTATGAGTCGGGGTCGAATCCACATGGAATAGGAATAAGTTGTATGCCAACCTAAACTAGTTAGCATTATTGTATCACAACACATAAAATAATTGTTGGGGGAAAACATGAAAACACTATATGATTCTACTCAATATCAAAATGAAATAATGCAAGTTGAAGCAATAAAGAGAGAAAATACTAGGAATGTGCTATTGATGGGGAATCAATAGGATTGGGCGTAGTCAACAAGTAGAATAAACTACTAACATGAATAGCCATGGACAAGTTTATACCCGATGTCTGTCGACAACTTGGCATATTCTATTTGAGTTCTTTCAAACCTCAAGCTCAATTAACACATTACCAATATTGACTTGGGGAAGAATTAAGATATTTCTAGCTATAATCCTTAAACTGAGTTATGAAAATGGGTTTTTCTATTTCTAGCCCAACCCTACATTTACAAAACTCAAATCCTCACTAATTCTTTCTCACCCATACCTTACTTCCATTTTTTAAGCAAGAGAAAGATAAGTAAATATAATCTATATTTGCAATCATAAATATTTGCATTGAAACTTAGAGAAAGCATTAGATTCATGCATAATAAGTAATTCTAAGACTAAATTAACAACACCCAATAAATCTCAACCCACATCAAGCACACACCACTAGCAATCAAATTAGCCACTCATAAATGTGAGTAAAAGAGTTAAAGAGATTCAATAAAATTCATACTTGAATAGTAAATTTGAGCTTCAATGTGTTCTTTAATGTGTACTTCAATGGAGAACTTCTTACCCTAAAAGAATTGAAGAAGAAGAAGGAGAAGAAGACTATCTCTTACTTCTCTCTATAATTCTCTCTTTACAAATTAGCTTCTCCAAAAAGTACTCTCTCTACAAAGATGAAAAGTGTGTATAAAATAGGGAAAGTCTGCTTTTCCTCATACTGCATGAATTTTCATTTTGCCCTCAGAAGCTTCTAAATCATTCTTGTGTCAGATCTAGACAACTTTGCCCTTCTCAGTACGACGTCACTTACATGGCACCTGTGTTTCCTAGGTGCCCATCCACGAGATGCGGGTGCTTTGTCGGTCATGGCAGATTGTCCAATTCGGCTTCAGTGTTGCACCTGCGTTTGTGGATGCCCGACTGTGTTTCGTAATTTTTGTCCAATCTAAGGGCAGCTCACTTGGTCATCTCACCTGAGTTTCACCGGTGTCAAACCTACAAAACGTAGGCCTCCTTTTCCCAGCACCTGCTCTTTGTTCAATCCCTTTGTTTTCTTTGTTTGAGCATAATACCTGCAAAATCAAAGGAAAAAGGTGTAAAACCTTCCTAGATGAGTTGAAAATAGAGCAAAAGCTCCTTCTTAGAAGCCTAATGAATTGGTAAATTACCAACTCATCAGACTCCTGACCACAACCCATTACAGGGACCGACGAGTCGTACTGTGACTCATGCAATCGGACTATCTCTGCCGATGAAACCCACGACTCATGACTATGAGTTGTATCACCCTACCACGACTCATGGTGCGGACTCATGGTATGGGGAATGAAAATTTCCGAGGCTGGCCACGACTCCATTAATGACTCGTTACATAAATCCACAACTCATATGATGAGTTATTTTGAGGAAAATTGCAATTTTTTCTGTTGGTTCTACGACGAGTCTAGGGTTTCATCTTAGGGACTTGTTACATTACCTCCTCATTAGGATCATTTTTCCTTGAATGTTGATAAAGCATACTGAAAGGCTACGGAAGGAATTACAATCCCAAAACTGAATAACCATAGTTGAAAACTGATGGGGTGACTGACTCCGGACTAGGATACATGACTAAATTGAATTCGCGAAACATACATGTATACTATGACATGAATGGAATAGAGAGACATGAACTTGACATGAAACTGAATAGAGTACTAAGGAGGAAACTGGTACCTCATGCTTAAATGGACCCGGATGGGAAAAGATGCGGGTATCTAGCTATCATATTTGCTTCGGCTTCCCACAAAGATCCCTCAACTAGCTGATTCCTCCATAAAACCTTCATTGAAGCTACCTCCTTATTCCTCAGCTTGCGAACTTGAAAATCAAGGATCTTAACCGGGACCTCATCATAAGTAAGGCTATCCTTCACCCCAATGCTTTCTACCAAAACAACTAAAGCTGGGTCACCAATGCACTTTTTTAGCAAGGACGCATGGAAAACTTGATGCACCAAAGCTAACTCCGTTGGTAGCTCCAACTCATATGCCACCTTGCCAACTCACCTCAGAATCCTATAAGGACCAGTATATCGGGGAATAAGCTTCCCTTTCTTACTGAACCTCATAACTCTCCTCATGGGAAACACCTTCAGAAACACCCAATCATCGACCTCGAACTCAAGCTCTCTCCACACAACATCTGCATATAATTTTTGGTGACTCTGAGCTATTTTCAGCCTTTCTCAGATGAGCTAAACTTTCTCCATAGCCTCATGAACTGAATTCGATTCTATCAATGTAGCCTCACCAACCTCAAACCATCCAATAGGTGATCTACACCTCCGCCCATAAAGAGATCAAATGGAGCCATCTTAATGATGGAGTGATAACTGTTATTGTAACCAAACTCCATGAGAGGCAAGTGATTATCATAACTACCCTTGAAATTAATCACACACTCTCAACATATCTTCTAGAATCTTAATGGTCCACTCGGCCTGAACATCTGTCTGTGGATGGAAAGTTGTACTAAGCTTTACCTGAGTACCAAGGTCCCTTTGAAACAATATCTAGGATTGAGAAATGATTGAGTACCCCTTATCTGAGATAATGCATAAAGAAACTCCATGCAACCAAACCAATTCTCGGATGTACAATCGAGCACAATCCTCAGCTGAATTTGTAGTTTTGACCGATAAGAAAAATGATGATTTTGTCACCTATTTACAATCACCCATATAGAGTCACACTATCGGTGCGTACAAGGCAACCCTATAATGAAATCCATGTTGATCTCTTCCCAATTCCAAGTAGGGATGTTGATGTCTTGAAGCATACCCCGGGGTATCTGATGCTCAACCTTCACTTGTTAGCAATATGGGCATTTAGCTATAAATTCCTCTATGTCCTTCTTCATGCCATTCCACCAATAGACTTCCCATAGATCTCGGTACATATTGGTGGTACCTGGACGGATAGAGTAATGAGAGCCATGACCCTTGCTCAACATCCACTCTCTTAAGTCATCCATATCCAAAATAGACAATAGACCTTGATATCAGAGTACACCATCTCCGTTTTGGGAGAAAACCTCAACTTTATGATTACGGACAGCTTCCTTCAACTTCACTAAGATAGGATCCTCATCTTGCCTTGCTTTAACCTCCGTCACCAATGAAGATTTTGACCCATTTTGAATAATAACACTACCATCCGTCAAATCTGTAAGGAAAACTCCTAAGAGAGCAAGCCTATGGACATCCTTCACCAACTCCTTTCTCCCATTATCGACATGGGACACACTCTCCATGGACAGCCTACTAAGAGCATCTGCCACTACATTGGCCTTACCCGAATGATAAATGACACTCATGTCTTAGTATTTGAGAAGCTCTAGCCATCTTCTTTCTCGCAAATTCAGTTCCTTCTGAGTAAACACATGATGAATGCTCTTGTGATCCTTGAACACATCCACATGCATCTCATATAGATAGTGCCTCCAAATCTTCAAGGCAAACACCACCTCTTCCAACTCTAGGTCATGCATCAGATAATTCTTCTCATGAGTCTTAAGTTGTCTAGAGGCATAAGAGATGACCTTACTATGTTGCATCAACACACACCCATGACCAATCCTAAAGTCACCACCATACACAATGAAGACATCCACGCCCTCCGGTAGGGTCAATAGTGGGGCCGAAGTGAGTTGAGTCTTTAGCTCTTGAAAACTCTTCTCACAAGCATCCGATCACTGAAATTTGATCTTCTTTTGGGTCAACTTAGTTAAAGGTACTGCAATGGATGAAAATCCCTCTATGAACCTCATGTAGTAGTAAGCTAAACCCAAAAAGCTTCTAATATCAGTGGGACTGATAGGTCTAGGCTAGTTCTTCACCACCTCTATCTTTTGAGAGTCTACCTGCACACCCTCACTAGACACCACATGACCCATGAATGCTACTGAGTTCATCCAAAACTCTCAGTTGATGAATTTAGCAAACAATTGATGATCCTTAAGAGTTTGCAATACAGTACTCAAATGAGTGGCATGATCCTTCTTTCTCCACGAGTATACGAGGATATCATATATGAAGACAATAATGAACATATCCAAATACTGCTTGAATATCCTGTTCATCAAATTCACGAAAGCGGCTGCAGCATTCTGTTAGCCCAAAAGACATAACTACAAACATATAGTGACCATACCAAGTCCTAAAAGCTATCATCGATATGTCACACTCCCTAACTTTGAGCTGATGATAGCCAGATCTGAGGTCTATCTTCGAAGAGCACCTAGCGCCTTGAAGCTGATCAAACAAGTCACCAATCCTGGGGAGGGATACTTATTCTTGATTGTGACCTTGTTCAACTATCTATAATAAATGCACATCCTAAGAGAGACATCATTTTTCTGAATAAAAAGAACTGGAGCACCCCATAGGGACTTACTAGGCCTAATGAAACCCATATCTAAAAGATCCTTCAACTTCTCTTTAAAGTCTTTTAGCTTGATAGGAGCCATTCCGTAAGGAGGAATGGATATGGGTTGCATATCAGGGAGAAGGTAAATACAGAAGTCAATCTCTCGCTCTCTTGAGACTCTTTGGTAATTTATTTAGGAACACCTCCGGATACTCACATACCACAGAACTGACTAAAGAGTCGGAGTCTCGAATGTATAATCCTTAACCCAAACTAGATGGTATACACAACCTTTGGAGATCATCTTTCTAGCCTTAAGATAGGAAACAAAGCGACCTATAGGCACAACTGATCTACCCTTCCACTGTAGGACTGGTTCCCCCGAATACTGGAACTCTACTGTATGGGTTCTACAATTAATTGAAGCATAACAAGCATGCAACCAATCTATACTAAAGATAACATCAAAATTGATCATATCTAACTCTACTAAGTCGTCTGAGGTAACTTTCTAAAGAATTATGATAGGGAAATTTCTGTATTCCCGTCAAGCTAAAATTGACTCACCGACAGGAGTAGAGACTAAGAAGGGTTCTGACATAATTTCAGGAATAACACCAAAAATAATAGAAATATACAGAGTCACGAAGGATAAAGTAGCCCGTAAGTCTAACAATGCATAAACATCAAGATGAAAAACTCGTAACATACTAGTGACCACATCGGGTCAGCGCTCCTACTCCTGACGGGATGAAAATGCATAGAACCTGTTCTGGTGCTGACCGCCAACTGCACCTAGAAGAGGCGCCCTGCTGAGATAGGAGAGCTACTAGGGATGCTGAAATGGTGGCTGGGGCACGACCTCTATCATCACCCTGTCTAGCAAACATCTGGGCCAACCAAGCACTCTCCTGGGTGGTTCTTATCACATTTCTTGCAAGATGGGAAAGTGCACTCCCCTATCATGCTTTTCTAACCCCTAGAGGTTGATGCTCTGCTTCTCTGATCACCTCAAGGTTTTAATGGAACGTTGGCTGATGATGGAGTTGGGGCCGATGACCTCTAGTGGGACTGAGGGAGATGTCCACCATCAGATCTCTACTAAGAGTCCCCATAGATCCCTGTCCTGGCCCTCTTAGCCTCTCTCTCCCTTTCCTTCATATACTCTGCTTCTATCTGTTGGGAATATATCACTAGTCGAGAGATATGTATGTCACGAATCAGCATGACGATCTTACACTCCTTGACCAATGAATCTGTAAACCTATTAATAATCTTGCTCATATGAGCCCTCAGATCAACAACCATCTTCGAAGCATACTTAGACAACTGGGTAAACTTTAGGGCATACTCCTGGAAAGTCATATCATTCTGCTTCATGTGGAAAAACTCTACTAACTTCACTTTCATCAACTGTCGGGAAAGAATCTGTCCAAGAAGGCCACAACAAACTCATCCCGACCAATGGGGATTGCACCAATTCCCTTACTCTCCTTCCAAACCATATATGAGAAATCTCTTTCAGCTGATAAGAGGCTAAGTCTACACTTTCCTCTCCTGAAACACCCATAACCTGGGTAACCTTCTAGACCTCCTTAATAAACTCCTATTGGTCCTCACCCACCTTTAACCTATGAAACTCAGGTGGGTTCATCTTGATGAAGTCTCGCAACTAGCTGTCACCACATCCCTATTTTGGTTCACATGAGCCACATCTTATTGGTTGACCTGGGATGTCATAGCCTATGCTAGGATCTGAAAAGTAGTCCTAAACTCAACATGAGTAACCTGCTCCGGTAAGGGATCAACTGGAGCTGGTTGGGTTGGATGGTGCCCATGTACATTGCCATTCTCATGGCCATTGTCATTGCTATTTCACCTTCCATTGACTCATCGAGGAGACATATTTCTACAAACACGTATAGCACGAGTTAGAGGGCTATAGAGAGGTGAACTTCATTGCATGATGTAGATCGTTAAAGAAGGAAAATTTCCTAAAATGTCTCTTAGCCTCTTAACCATAAGTGTAGCGCACTTCACACCCATAAAAAAGACTCTACGTAACATGACTTTTAGGCACCCTAGGACACACCTAAACATGATGCTCTAATACCAAGTTTGTTACGACCCGAGCATGAATCTCGGACCATGACATGGGATCTAGAACCATTAATTTCTCCAAGCTAACCTATGGTACATACATAGCATAAAAGAGAGCATATTTAAAGCACAAATAAGCTTGAATTCAACATAAAAAGAAGTCTTCATACCATAAAAACATAAGCATAGACATGAGTCAACAATGTTGAACCATCTATACATAACTATCAGAAAAGCCACTAAACATACGATGAGCTGATAGGACAACACCGCCAACTAGCTCACTAAGTTTGAAACTAAAATACATGAGAAAAAGATACATGAACCAAAACTATCGTCCTCGTATCATGAGGACTCACCAAAATCGGGATGGCACTGGATTGAGATGAGGGCGAGCTAATGTCGGGATTGATCCTGGTTACCCGAACCTATATCATGAAATGATATAGCATAGTGTATGTGATCAATACTTTGAATGTACTGAGTATGTAGAGTAACTAAAACATTCTAGTAAGATAATAGTCTAAAATCATGAGTATAAATCAAGATAAAACATGAGAGTAAGGAAATACATGCTAAAAAATAATACTCTTGAAGTAATCATAATCATGAAATATTTATCATAAGATGAAACATAATGACCCAAGGTGTTCAAAAGCAATTTATCTAATTTGTCGTACTTGAAATCATATGTGAAAACTCATAAACTATACAATGGGTCAAATATGCTATAAAATATAGTATCATAAGTCATGAACATGAGAAATATAAAACATGAGGAACAATGGGAGATTCATTACAACCGACACCATCATGATACAACTTACATGATGGCCCAACTATCTCGCTCAAGTGGGAAGAGCCGTCCCAAACTTGCCAAGGTAAGAAACGATTAAGATATCACTTGTGAATTCCCATAGGGTTTTAACATGAATATATACCTATGGTGGCACATAGTTATGAGGATTGGGTTTTTCTTGAAACTCCTAGCCTACTCGGAGCTAGAGACTACTACCAAAAATATGTACATGGCTCATAATCAATATCATAAAAATATACTTGATCTTGCATAGGCTTGTCTAATAAAATCATAATCATATTTGACATATGTGAAATAGTCATTATAATAAGGCCATTGAGCTGGCCATGATATATAACTTGAGTGTCATGAAAACCATACATACTTGAATAAATAGTCATAATTGAAATCATAAGCTCATAATCTTGAAATTCATAAAATCATGCATAATTGGGCAAAATCACTATAATCATGAAAGTATAGATCAATAAGAGATTCTAGTAGAAGATAAGTAATCATAATCATGAGTCATGAATTTAATCATAAGAAACTTGAATTCATAAGAGACCATAAGAGATTTCATGAGAATTGAGTCTAACCCTAGAATTTCAATATATCATGCTTGGAGACTTGAAATCATGAAATACGGATGAAATTGAATATGAGGGTGGAATATTTCCCCTATTAATAGCCCCACGTACCTAGGCTTAATGAATCCCTATCTTGACTTGAAGACCTAAGATCAAATCGAATGAATTTGATGAAGAACCCTAATTTGGTCTTGAGAGGATTTGATATTCCAATTGAGGTGTTAGGAGTAGAATGAGGGTTTAGGCTAAATAAAACCCTTAAATACTCCCCTTAGGAAACCCAAAATTACCTCATTTAGGAGTTAAAAGCACAAAAGGTTATGAAAACACTCCCAAAAAATCGCATTTAAAATCCTTTTTGCCAGTCGTCAAGTCCCATACCATGAGTCGTTGGTCCTCACCATGACTTGTGGTGATCAATCGGTGCTTGATGGTCCTTATTTCCTCTTCCAGGATCTCTATACCACTGCTGCTTGTCATGACTTGTCACACCACACAATGAATCATACCATGACTCGTTACTTCTAAGGCATATCAACCAGCTGGATGTCACTACTCATGATCACGACCCATTATAGGGACCCACGAGCCGTACTGTGACTCATCATATCTGGACTATCTCTATAGATGCAATCCACGACTAATGACCACAATACGCACCACCCTACCATGACTCGTGGGGTGGACTCGTGGTCAGGGGGGGGGGTGATGAAAATTTTTGAGGCTGGCCATGACTCTACTAACGATTCATTACATGAAACCATGACTCGTATAATGAGTCATTCTGAGGAAAATTACATATTTTCTTGCTGGTTCTACTATGAGTCTAGGGTTTGATCTTAGGAACTTTTGGGGTATTACAAAAGGAAGCTCCCAAAGTTCTTCAGATGACATTGGATGAATTTATTTTTCATATATATGTTTGTATGACAATAGTGCATAATATGGAGAAACAAAGTCATAAACTCTTAGTCCATAATCATGCCCGAACAGAGTTTTAGTTGCTGCAATAGCATATGGACAAGGTATTTTATTCAAATCAAACACTCTATAAGAACATGTTCTATTGTTTAGATCAACCATTGCCAATGCACCGTGACCGATGATGCTAAAACTGTGGATGCTTATTTGATTGGTTAATAGAGCATTATCAATTTTCATATTTTTCGTTATTTTTCTTTCAACTGAAGGGACACATATGGTTGATGTGTTGGCCAACTCTACACGCCTCTCGTGAAATTTTTTAGCAGATGTTTTTTGTAGAATTGAATGGAACTGTAATGGGGAGTTCTCTTTCTTCAAAAAATATTGAGTTACCTACTTCGCCATATTTTTGGTCATCACATCATACCTAAAATATAAAGAAAATATGTATATCAACTAATAATCTAAACAATAAACAACTAGAAAGTGCTTGAATAACATCATGTTGTTTATGGTAAGCAAATAATATTTGTTTAAGCAATCACTGGTTGTTTATAACGTACCCGTTGTTAGGAAAATATGTTCTACTCTATCTATGAAAACTAAAATCCTCAATATATTTGACGACACTCATATTCAAATCTTTGATTTATCAAAATGATCATTAAACTCGTCTCTCCAATATGCTTTTGTTGCATCACCAAAATAGTGAATCTAATCTCTACAATGAAAGTCTTTACGGATGTTTTCACCAAGGTGCCTCATGCAAGCTCCATAATGAGCTTCAGTATAAATCTTTATAACTAATTTTTTACAAATAGATATATGTGAGAAATTATGCACAATTCATTAGTATTAGGGATGATGTCAAGCAATTGTTCAAAAAAGTACTGATAGGAGGCATCACACTCCAAGTTTACTACACAAAATGCCACAAAAAAGAATTGATTTTATGTATTCTGTACCACAACAAAAGATAACACTTCGCCCTACTTTTCAGTCAAAAAAGTATCACCAACATTCAAGACCTTTCTTGTATAAGCAAATCCATTAATAGGAACCTAACAATTATCAACCTTCAAATCTATCTTGCTTCCTTCATTTACAACATGAATTATATAACGATACTTATTTATAACTTCATATCTATGCATTAGTGTCCCATTTGTCAAAAACTTTGCAATCCGACCACCCATCAGACACTTCTAGTAACTAATCTTGCATCTCAATTCTAAATGAATTATTTCCTTAATATCTTTTATAAATAGACCTTTTCCCTGGATAAACTTATTCTCAATTTGTTTAGCAACGACATCAGCTGATGCATATCGATGATGGCTTGTAAGATGTTTTGCTCCACATGTGTATATATTATTATATGTGGTAATACAAAATTTATCGACACCTTTAAACTTCATAGCTCGCAGTCGCTACTTGTAATTTTTATATACACATTTGACTTTGTAGATGTGCTTCGTATTTTTTACATATTCAAAAGTAAAATTATTTTTTATGGAAGCAAGATTCAATAACACTACTAATTCATGCTTATTTTTGAAAGTTAAACTTTGAGAAAAATTCCTGTGCTATCTTCATGATCAAGGAAGCACCGTGTTGAGCCTTCAACCCTATCTTGACCCAAATGGCCATGATTGGCAGCCACACTAGCCCCCCAGTTGTTTCCCAACTCTTTACCCCAAAACCATCGATATTCAAAAGGAATAAGATGCATTATGAATTAATTAATTTCACATCACGATAAATAAAGGAACCAAAAATAATCCACTATAAAAACACTCCCAAAACCTGATAGTCATTGTACACGAGGACATCTACCTATCCTTGTCTAAAAGTAATCAAAAAGAGAAAGAAAACGACAGGAAATCAATAAGAGTCTGAACTAGAGACATCAATCATGGAAGAGTCAGTCAGTATGCCTTGAGCCTCTCACCTTTCTAAAACTATGTTGCTACTTTAAATATGAGAGCGAGATGAGCTGCCGGGATCAAATTTTGTAGTCAAAAAAGAAGTGCAGGAGTAGAATCAGTACAAAACACATTACTAGTAGGCATCATCGATCGACCTTAAATAATAACATACATATATATGTAATAAAAACATGTGAATACCTCGAAACACCATTTCAATAGACAACAATTATTTAGAAATTAAACCTTTTCAGGGTGCTAGCCGGCTTGCTCACTGGATTGGGCCTCGCTGCAGTGGTCACTTGATAGCCACCACGGTCTCGCTGCAACGGAATAAGTTCCACTGCATTGGTACTGCCTTAGAAGTAGCTCGACTTAGATTCACACTCACCATTCTCTTAACTCTTTTCGACATACTAGTCATTATGATCATCCATTCTATTCATAGTCATCAATAAACAATCCACACATCATAACCACAAGAAATATAGAATGAATCATTCAAAAAGGATTCACAACTCATCAAGAGTCCCCATTTAACTTCACTAACCATAAAATCATTACAAACACATCAACAGTTCAAATGCGCAAAATGCATAATTACAAATTCAGTTCAATCAGGTCCTCACATTCTCAGTCCAGTCTTACTTCTTACATTCAGTCATATAATATAACAAATGGTTCCACTCTGTACAATAATATAGAAATAGGTCGGGTCACTGGCTCTAGATATATGCAAAAGTAATATCGCGGTCCGAAGGCATGCCAGGCAAATCCATGGGAAATACCTCTAAGAATTCACAAACTATCGGGACCAACTCTATTGAAGGACCCTCTAAGATGGTATCCCGAATATGAGCTAAATGTGCTAAAAACCCCTGCTCTATCAATTTTCGAGTACGAATGTAAGAGATCAGTTTCTTAGGAGTAGGGCTACAATTCCCTTTCAACTCCAACCCAGATGACCCTGGGTTCGATATGGTGACTATCTTAGCATGGCAATGCAGAATGGCATGGTAAGAAGACAACCAACTTAAATTCCCAAAATCACACCAAAATCTACCATGTCTAAGATCACTAAATCTACCCGAGTATCACAACCCATGAAGTCAACAGTACAAGAACGACAGACCTTATCCACCACCATAAAATCTCCAACAGGAGTAGACACATGGATAGGAGTATCAAGAACATCACAGGCCAGATCCAATCCCAAATCAAAATAAGAAGACACATAGGAAAAAGTAGAACCAGGATCAAACAAAGCAGTAGCCATTTTGTCGCATACAAAAACCATACCAGTGATAATAGCATCGAAGCCTCTGCCTTGGGCCTACCCGAAAATGCATAGAAGTGGGCCTGATTACCTTCTTCAGAATTGCCCCTGTTAGGACGTGCAACTCCTCTACCGGACTGCTTGCTACCCCTTCCACCTAGGCACCTCCTCTACCCGAGTGGGTGCCACCTCTAACCGTTGGCTGATTACCCCTCTTTAGCTGTGGGTGATCCCTATTGAATGCACTCTCTCCTCTTTCGACAAGGGCCGGAGCTCGAGTTGCTAGGTGCAGAAAAATTTGTGTGCCCTGACCAAACATGGGACACCATCTTCCGATATGGCCCTACTCCCTGCATTCATGACACACCTTCTCAATTACTAATCTCTGAGTTATAATAGAAGAAATAGGACGACCCTCAAAATCAAAGAGAACTATCTAAGTACTCCCAATTGTACCTGATGGTCGTAGAGTGGTCCTTGGCAAACACCCGACTGACACCTACATGGCTAATTGAACAGGGCATCCCGAGTAGCCCTGGGGTACTAGAGTCCTAGAAAAAGAGCCACTATAAGAACCCACCTTCTAAGCCTTCTTCTCGGTATTCTTCACATAACCATCCTGTTTCACCCCCTCCACATTTTTCACAAACTCAACTACCTCCCAAAAGGTCTTACATGTAGACACCATCTGAAGGGCTAATAACTGGAGCCCACATTCAATACTATAACAAATCTACTATTCCTCTCCTTTTTTGTGGGCCATAAGGGTAGAGCATACCTGGATAGTGAGTGGAATCGGGTCTTGTATGCTGCAACTAAAGAGGTCCCCTACTCAATGGTGGTGAAGTCGTCCCACCTCCGATCTCTCAGGGTATGTGGTACATACTTTTCCAGAAAAGTGGAGTAGAACTGGGTCCAGGTCAATAGTGGTGACCCCATTGCTCTGCACTCCACAAAAGCCCTCCACTAGAGNCCCATTGCTCTGCACTCCACAAAAGCCCTCCACTAGAGCTTTGCATCACCCATCAGCTGAATGGTGACAAACTTTACCCTGTACTTCTCCAATGCTCCCATTTTGTGGAGAATTTTATGACAGTCGATGACAAACTCATAGGCGCCCTCCTCCTTAGTACTTTAGAAGGTGGGAGGCTTCATCTTGGTGAATCTTCAGAAAAAGTCATGCTCCACTTCAGTCATCATCGGTCCAACTACCGGCCTCGGGAACATTACCAGCTCAAAAATATCATCAATAGAGGGCCACAATAGCTACATGTTGTATCCCCGACTATTGCCCTGCAGAAGTCGTTGGCGCTGTCTCATTACCCACGAGGCCGCTTAGAAGTTTAAGTGCCTAAGCTAGGACCACGATGGATGCTGGAGTGGCTGCTGCCTCTCCCTGAGCAACAACCTCCACCTCCACAACCACCCTTTCTTGAACCATCAGTGGTACTGGAGATGCTGATCTCTCCCGAATGAGAGTAGGAGTGCGGGCCCTTCCTATATAAGCAGCAAGACTCTGCCCGCAACCTCTGCCCCATCCTCTACCGCAAACTGCAGCTGCTGCTGGCTTGGGTGCTTACTCTCTAGTTTCCCCTACACGTGTTCTCACCATCTGTGATGGAAATAAAGAAGAATTGTTAGATATCAATTTGGATCACCAGATACCAATTGGAATCAAGTAATTACATGAAAAGGAAAGAAAGAAGGGAGTTTTCCTAAGGTTTTGCAGCCTCTTGAAGATAAGTTACGGACGTCTCCACACTGTTCCATGAGACTTTACTAGACTTGTCCTCGTGCAATGAGATCAACGAACCTAAAGCTCTGATACCAACTTTTTCATGACTCAAATAGCGCTGATTGACACCACACTAACCCCCCAGTGGGCGAACCAACATTTCCCAACTCTTTACTTCAAAAGCACTGACATTTAGAAGAAATAAAACACATTATGAAATTAATTAACGGAATATCCCTATAAATAAAGTAACCAAAAATAATCCTCTATAAAACACTCCCAAAATATGATAATCATTACACACGAGGAAATCTACCTATCCTTTTCTAGGAATAACCAAAAAGAGAAAGAAAATGACAAGAAATCAATAAGAGTCTGAACTAGAGACATTAGACGTGGAAGAGTCGGTCAATATGCCTTGAGCCGCTCACCTCTGTATAACTCCGCTGCTACTTTAAAGATGAGGGTGAGATGAGCTTTTGGGATCAAATTTTCCACTCAGAAAAGAATTATAGGAGTAGTGTCAATATAAAACACAGTACTGGTAAGCATCATTGGCTAACCTTAAATAATAACATACATCTATAAAACAATAATATGTGAATACCTCGGAACACCATTTCAATGGACAACAATTATTCAAAATTAAACCTGTTCAGGGTGCTAGTTGGCCTACTCACTGGATTTGGCCTTGCTGAAGCGGTCACTTGACCACCGCCACGGTCTCACCACAGTGGAATAAGTTTTGCTGCAGTGGTACTGCCATGGCAGTAGCTCGACTTAGCTGTACACCAACCATTCTCTTAACTCTTTTCAGCATACTAGTCATTATGATCATCCAGGATATTCATAGTCATCAACAAACAATGGGCACATCATAACCCAATGAATATAGAATGAATCATTCATGAAAGGATTCACAACTTATCACGAGTCCCCATTTAACTTCACCTAATCGTCAAATCATTACAAACACATCAATAGATCAAATGCACAAAATGCATAATAATAAATTCAGTTCAATCAGGTCCTCACATTCTCAATCCGGTCATAATTCTTACATTCAATAAAATAATATAATGAATGGTGATATGTCGGGCACACGCCTCCGTCACATCACCATGAACATTCAATCATTAAACATCGATATACGCACATGCCAGGGGGTCTTATTTCTACCCTTCTAGTCATGACCTATAGGGGACTCTAGAAATTCATGTACTGTACCGGCGTAGTACCTGCTCCCACTCATCTTCATATCTGGATGCTCCCCTTGGACACCAGCCACTCAACCATCATTTCTCTCTTGGATGCTGCCCTCGGGCATGATCCACTCATCTTAGGACATTCCTATTATCCACTTTCATTCACACATCTCAGTGTTTTACCACTCTGTCAGTTTATTAACCCTGGAAGGCTTCATCTTACCTCCCTTAACTTGATTCTCACACAATACATGAATCACATTTCAGATAGTACAAAAGAATATAAAATACCACTCAACATTCAATTTCCATATTATATAAATAATGATTCATGGCTAATTGTTTCAATGATATAATTCAATCAAAGGCTATATCAACAAGCAATGTACGAAGACCAAAATCATCCCACACACATATACACCATTATTTAAAGTCTAACTCCTTTTAAACCATAACCTACCTCAGTTGTAGAAGGGAATCTTAAGTTACTCCACCGGATCCTTACCTTTCTTCAGCGCTTCCTAACGTTCAAAATCTAGAACAAAAGATTAACAAAGAATCAACCAACTATTTTTGGGAAATAAGGGTTTGGAAATTCAGCCCCTCCCCCATTCTACCCCTTTCATGGGGTTCTAATCATTACCCTCGAGTAACTCCTTCCATTCTAATCGTACCATGATTATTCAACCCCGATTCATGAGGTTTCTACTCTTCAAAGTCTCATTCAAGCAGTTTCTACACTAAATTCCCCACTTATACTAAACTCTAGGTCTCCAATTCTAGGAATGATGGACTAACACCACCCCGTTCACCCAAGGAAACAACAATTACATGCTCACAGACCTAGGAATTAATCAACCCTCAATACCCAATCAATTCCCCTACTCTTATCGTTCTAGGGCTTTTCAACCTAGAATTTCCATCATACCAGGTCCCCTTATTGATTCTATGGGGTTAGGGTATCAAAATAAAGGGAATAGACTAAGATTCTTATCTTTGAGAAGAAAAACTACTCTAGACTTGGGGAATTCTCTCTGAGTTCTCGTAGTTCATTTTTGGAATAATGGGATAAACCGCATTGAAATCCCACTTAAAATCCACTTACTGGTTCCATCATCCACTACAGCGGTCACATTACCTGTCACGCCCCGCCTTGGGGGGTATGACTGGCACCTGGTGCCCTATTAGGACCTGGACTGCTAGACTACTGAGCCTAAGCACATATGGTGCCTGGATGGCTCTAACTCAGATTCATGGAATCAACGGGCTATATAACGGTTGTAAATATAGCCTCTGGTCGACTGGGCCTATAGCCACCTGTCCTGTCACATCAGCTAACCAGAATCATACTCATATGGGGAAACCTATGCGAGCCGACAAGGCGACCATGCTGTCTAGTTATCTCTAACTCAATATAATGAATACTGAACATCTACATGACCGGCAAGGTCACCACTACTATCTGAATACGGCCCCACACGGCC
>JACEIK010000228.1:300217-317189 GCA_018107945.1 Datura stramonium | reverse complement strand
TATTTAATTTTTTCTATATTTATTATGTTTTGTAAAATATAATTTTGTTTGATAAATAATTTTTTAAAAATATTTAATAATATAAAATTTTATTTAATCACAAAACATACTCTTTCCTTTTTATCTTAAAGTCTCCATGAAAACTTTGAGTACCCAGAGATAGATCAATGCATAACCATTTTGTGTCACCGCCTTGTATAGAGTATGTCAGCAGTACATTGTAATTAGGGGTGTCAAAATGGGTGAGTTAGGCTAAATTTGAACAGGTCAAAATGATCTGAGTTAATAAGTAACTCGTTCAAAGGTTACTTGGGCTGAAATGATCTAAAGAAGTGAGTCATAACCCTAGTGCCAAATTCTTATTAACTTTTAACTCTTTATTTGTTCTTTTATAGTTTTTAAGTGTCTAATAAAATTATATTTTTCTTTGTTATGATTGTGTATAATATATCAAATAAAAACTATCCTTTTAAAATAGAAAAAATCACATGACGTAACCAAATAAGACCCTATATTACTAAACATAATAGAAATTAATAATATTTACCAAACATAGTAAGATTTTACTTATTCTAATGGATTGAGCATCTGCTGTCATGCCCCGAGTCTATACCCTGGATGAGACACCATACTTGGAGTCACAAGTAACCCCAGGTTAACCCATGGTCTATCATAACACTGACATTCTGAGTAAAAACATAGTGGAAGCGTTATATAATAAAATAAAACATTTATGAAGAAGAACTAAATCATAAAGTTTTAATACATCTGAAACAAAACTGGAAATTTGAATCTACGTCTGTGTCTAAAAGCCATCTATCTGATGAGTTGTTGGGACAAGACCCCAGCTAACTCTAAGTTTAACTAAAAGAAATATAACTGAAAATAAATAATCCTCGTCCGCGAAAGATGAGGACTCACCACTGATGCAACTGAAAACTTCTGGGCGAGATCTGCTAATAGTGTTGAGACTGAGAACCTACAACTGTATCATAAAACGGTACAACATTAAAGGTATGCGTCAGTACTTTGAATGTGTTGAGCAAGTAGGAGAAACCATAACACAGAGAATACAATGACTAAACTGTAAAGACATGCAATGACCAACTAAAATGCTTAAACTAAATAAACTGTAATATATTGAGATGGTCAAAATGACCCTGCCTAATGGTCGAAGACATGCCCTAAATATGAGATAATAATCTGAACTACTGTATTGAATTGATCTGAATTGAGTAGTTTGAAACTATTACGAACTGAGCTAATCTGAGACTAAATTGTACTGACTAGTGGGAGAGTCGATAACCAACATATAACCACGTGAGCTAGACGTGGAGTCTGATGTATACACCCCATCGGTAGGATCCAATATACCTTGATAGGGTATAAAGGCATGAACTGGGTGATCACCTGTCTGGGGCCATGAGGCCAATAAAATAATCCTATGGTGGCAACGTAGTTCTGGGAACCTGGGTGCGCTGGAACCACGGTCTTCTCGGTGCTAAGTCCTACTCCCACTGGATAGTCCTAGACTGACTACTAAGCCTATAGTTCAAAACTGGGGCTCAAGACTAAGTCAGGAATATCCATCTGGAAGTACCTTGAGAGTCTTATCGGACCGAATTCTGTAACTAGTGTTCTAAGATTGGTTAGAGATGCTTATCTAGAAGTGTCATGACCGCCTAAAGAACCACTAAAATCTAACACTGAGTCTAATTCTGATAACTGGGAGGCACCACTGACACCTCAAGAATTTTCTGCAGTCAAACTGATCAATTGATATTTTCTGGACAACGCTGAGTCTAATAATCTGACTGAGACATGACATGTAAATGTCTGACTAAAATTTCAACATACACTAATAATATGGGGGTTTCAAATATGTTAGAATCAAGCTACAGGGAAAGTAGTCCAACACGCAAGATCCTAAATTCTACTGAATTGAGAATTAGGCTAAATTATTCCACAAGATACAATTATCATAAATGTCTAGAAATAGGGAATAATAAGCAGTTAAAATCATGAGAGATATACTATGCGAAATTTTAAAGATATAAGTCTTCCAATCTTCTATATTTCGAATCCACAAGGCTAAACTGATAGTAGAAAATAATGAAGGTTTTGGGGATACAAGGGAAGAACTATTCCCTTATTGAATTTCCACATACCTGATGAAGAAATCCGAAGTAAATCCCTTGAGAATCTGAGGAGAATTTGACTTCCCTAGTTTTTGCTTGAGAGGAATGACTTGAGTTCTACAAACGTTCTTCTGAGAGTCTAAGTGATGAATGAGGAATGAAAACTATTCAACCCCTCTAAATTCATCAAAAATATGCTTAAAACGATGTAGTATAGGCCTTAGGATTATAGGAATTACTAAAAATCTCTTACTAAATTTGCAGGGAAGAACACACTGGCAGTCCCAATGAGCTACTCAATGACCCGTTACCAGTGGCCATGACTCGTGGTCACCTCCCGTCATCCTCTTTGCCAAAAACCACTTGGGGGTCACCACAGGCGACACCACGATTCATGATGTCCTAAATGAGCCATGGTGAGNGGAATATACCTAATTTACCTTGCTTGGTTGATAAAATGGGAAGTAGGCGACACCACGATTCATGATGTCCTAAATGAGCCATGGTGAGGACCCGTTAAGTGCACTGTCCAACTTCTCTTCTTCTTTCGCCAATCATTGACCACGACCTAATGAGTCGTGTGGCTAACTACGACTCGTGGTCAGGCTCGAATTTCCAACATAAGTCAAACTCCTCACCATGAGTCACTTAACGACTCGTGGTCGTCCTAACGGGTCACTAGATGACTCGTCTTGTGACCTGGTGTAGGAAATCCTATTCTCTCCATTTCATCTCTCGGGTCTGATCTACGGATTTCTAGGGTACTACAATATCTCCCCCTTGGAAACATTCATCCACGAATGTTGGAAAACATACAGAACAGTAGATAAATGCATTCATCATATTTAAATACTGAACATATAAGCTGAAAACTAACAGAATGACTTCCTCTGAACTGAACTACATGATTGAACTGAATTTATGAGTCACACTTACGTACATTGACATGAAAGAAGCTAGGGCACATGAACTAAACATGAAACTGAATAGAGTTTTAGTGAGAAACTTGATGCCTTAGACTGAAACTGAGCCGAAAGGGAAAAAATGTGGGTATCTAGCAATCATATCTGCTTTGGCTTCCCACATAGCTCCTTCCACCTGCTGATTCCTCCACAAAACTTTGACTGAAGCTATTTCTTTGTTTCTCAACATACGAACCTGACGGTCAAGGATCTAAATTTGGACCTCTTCATAAGAGCGACTAACTTTCACTCCCACACTGTCTAGTGGCACCATTGAAATTGGATCACCGATGCACTTCTTCAATAGTGACACATGGAACACTGGGTGCACGGATGATAACTCTGAAGGTAATTCCAACTCATAGGCTATATTGCCAGTTCGCCTCAAAATTCTGTAGGGTCCCATATATCTCGGATTGAGTTTTTCTTTCGTCCCAAATCGGATCACCCCTTTCATGGGTGAAATTTTTAGATAAACCCAGTCATCCACTGCAAACTCTAATTCTCTTCTCCTCACATTGCGCTGTTTTCAACCTCTCTCTGCTAAGTTGTACCTTCTACATAGCTTCATGAACTGAGTCTGGCCCTATCAAGGTAGCTTCACCAACCCCAAACCACCTTATAGGAGATCTACACCTCCTACCATATAAAGCCTCAAATGGGGCCATCTGAATACTGGAGTGGTAGCTGTTGTTGTACACAAATTTGATGAGAGACAAGTGATCATCCCAACTTCCCTTGAAATCGATCAAACACGCTCTCAGCATATCTTCTAAAGTTTTTATAGTCCGTTCAGCCTGTCCATCTGTCTGTGGGTGAAAAGTTATGTTGGGCTTGACCTAGGTACTGAGTCCTTTCTGAAATGACTTCTAGAAATGCGAGGTGAACTGAGTACCTCTATCTGAAATAATGGACAAGGGAAACCCCTGTAATCAAACCAACTCTCGGATCTAAAGCTTGTCATAATCCTCAGCTGAGTCTGTAGTTTTAACTGGGAGGAAGTGTGATGACTTAGTCATCCGGTCTACTATCACCCAGATTGAGTCATGCTGCCGATGAGTCCGAGGTAGTCCCGTAATAAAATTCATATTTACTTCTTCCAACTTCCATATAGGTATGCTGATATCCTGAGTCATACCTCCCGGTCTCTAATGTTCCACCTTAATTTACTGGCAGCTCGGGCACTTAGCTAGAAATTCTGCGATGTCTCTGTTCATGCCGTTCCACTAGTAAATATCTCGTAAATTACAGTACATTTTTGTAGCACCTAGGTGGATGGAATATCTCAAACTGTGTGCTTCAGCCAGTATCTGCTGTCTCAAATCACCTATATCCGGTACACACAACCTACCTTGGTAACAGATGACACCATCTCCCCCTTGGGAGAAAGCCTCCACTTCTTTTATGAGAACTGCCTCTTTCAGCTTAAGCAATATGGGATCTTTATCCTGCCTTGACTTAACTTCAACTATCAACGAGGAATCTGATCCACTCTGCACCACTACTTCGCCTTCAGCTGTATTAACCAACTGCACTCCCAACCAAGCTAAACTGTGAATATCCTTTGCCAGTTCCTTTTTGCCCTCTTCAACATGAGCCACGCTCCCCATAGACATCCTTCTTAGGGCATTAACCACCACATTGGATTTTCTTGGGTGATACAACATGCTCATGTCGTAGTCCTTCAGTAGCTCCAACCATCTTCTTTGATGGAGATTTACATCTTTCTGACTGAACATATACTGAAGGCTCTTGTGATCAGTGAATACATCCACGTGAGACCCGTAAAGGTAGTGCCTCCATATTTTCAACGCAAACACCACCGCTGCCAACTCCAGGTCATGAGTCGTATAGTTCTTCCCATGAACCTTGAGTTGTCTGGAGGCGTAAGCTATCACCTTACCCCACTGCATCAGAATGTAACAAACTCCAACTCTGGAGGCATCACGATACACCATGAACCCATTTGTTCCATCCGGCAAGGTTAACACTGGAGCGGTAGTGAGTCGAGTTTTTAACTCCTGGAAACTCTTCTCGCACACATATGGCAACTGAAATTTCACCTTTTTTTTGAGTCAACCTAGTCAGAGGAGATGCAATAGACGAAAAACCTTCCAAATGTCGGTAATAACTGGCTAGACCCATGAAACTTCTGATTTCGGTTGGGGAAGTAGGTCTTGACCAGTCTTTCACTGCTGCTATCTTTTGAGGATCTACCTGAATACCATCAACTGAGACCGTGTGACCAAGGAAAGTCACAGACTTCAACCAAAATTCGCATTTACTAAATTTTGCGAACAACAGGTGGTCTCTGAGCGTATGTAGCACTATCCTTAGATGGTTAGCATGTTCTTCCTCATTTTTGGAGTACACCAGAATGTCATCAATGAACACAATGAGAACATGTCTAGATATTTCTAGAAGACTCTATTCATCAGGTTCATGAAAGCTTCAGGGGCATTAGTGAGTCCAAAGGACATAACCTCGAACTCGTAGTGAACATACCGATTTCTGAAAGCTATTTTCGGTATGTCACATTCTGTTACATCCCATAAGTTTCTAATTATTAGATGGCCTACTTGTACATTGGTTAAGGGTTTTAGGGTGCAATACGTGCAAGAAAAGGGCCCGGGGAAAGGTCGAACTAGCACGGAGTCGGGACTGCGTGGGAGAGCGTGGCACGGATCCTCACTGGCACATCGGGCATTGTGGCACGCTCGACTATTAGCGCGTCGGGGTCCGTGCCATGGACCCTTGTCCACTGCCTCAAGTATATATATGTTACACACTTTGATTTCATATTCATTTCTATATATATAAACGGCTAGAAAAGTGAGGGTACGAAGAAAATAAGTTAAATTCATCTGTTTACACCGCAAAACGCTGCCCGAATTCAAATAAACTCCGAGCATCAAACTATAAGCCTACAGGGAGCATTACTACGGAGTTAGTTTCGCAAATTTCGCCCGCCAAATCGTAACTCCATCGGGCTAAAGTTGTTGGAATTTCTCCAAACAAGTGTTAATACGATCACATGCTTAAAGTAAGAATTTCTCTCTTCTAGACTTTCGAGAAATTATGAGTTTTCGATCGTGTTCTGTGAAGTTGAAATATAGTTAATATCTATATATAAGGTTATCATTTTCATCGAATTTAGTACTGGAATTTGCCTCATTCTTCTAATAATACGATTGCAGTTGAGAAGAGCAGTTGAATACAAGCTGAAACTCGCCAGTTAATCAGTAATCGACAAATGAGGTTTGTTAAGGAAGTTTCTTTCGGCAAGTTAGTTTCCTTAGAATGATAACTTAGTTTGAATCCCAGTAAGAGTACCAGAAGCATGCCTATTATGTTTGGTTGTTGTTATTAGATGAAACTCGTATTCCATGTTTAGTTTGGGATGGATTATGCCTGTATAGCCTTCATAACCGACCCCAGGGTTATTAGTTGTGTCGACGCCCGCCAGGGGAGAGATGATGTCACTCTACAGAGCGCTATGCCATCAGCTAGGGATGAATATGGGGTCCCAGGTTCTCATATGCCGTGGTTGTCTCTATACACCCCCCGTCGAGCCTGGTGTCTGAGGTGCAGATATCAGGAGTCCACCGGGCTCAGACATAATTATAGTCAGGTGTCGAGCAGTCTCAATTGAAGACCTAGGGGATTGGTAGGACGTTATAGCTATTAGTTGACCAGTGTGACCTTGGATAGCGGTATAGAGACTGAGGTGTACTCACCAGGGCTTATGGCGACCCCAGGTGGGTTATTCTGTGCTGGTTGTACCTTTGGGCTTATGGGGGACAGGTAAGGTTTATGTTTACTTTTGTTATTGATAGTTAGATAGTAAGACGATCTATTACTCAGGTATGATCTCTATTCCTTCATTTCAGTTATTCTCAGTTTTATCTCTTTACTTCAGTTATTTACAGTTATCGTCTTACATATTCAGTACATATTGTACTGATGCCCTTTCTGGGGTGTTGCATTACTTGCCAGCCGGTATGGATAGAAGGGGAGCAGGTCCCTCGTAGCTTTCAGCCAGCATCACCAGAGCAGTTAGCTCCTTTCTTTTGGAGCTTGTAGATAGAAGGTTTACTTCTTTTGATTTTACAGTTCATGGGTAGGTCGGGGCCTTGTCTCGACCGTCATATTACTCCTAGAGGCTTGCTGATTGTTTCTATTTCCCTGTGGTTAGCTGTTATTGGTCGTGTGGGCCCTATATGTGTTTTAGTTTACGTGTTGGCAGTGTGGGGCCTTGTTTAATTGCCAGATTAGTGGCCTTGTCGGCCATAGTTTAGCTTAGTACTGGATTTACTTGTCGGTCCGCATAGGATTTCCTGTTATTACCTATTTCTAGTTAGCTATTTTATTTTACAGGGGGCCATAAGTCATATTCAGTCGGGGGATGTGATTAAAGCCGAGATATAGCCTGTTGTTTTCTTAATTTAAGAGTTAGTGTTAGCCCTGCACCAGAAGTTCTTAGGCTCAGTCAGTTCAGATCCTAGTAGGGCACCAAGTGCCAGTCATGCCTCCCAAGGTGGAGCATGACAAACATTTTATCAGAGCAGGTCATATCCCAAGAAGTCTGCAAGACGTGCTAAGTAGAGTCTTGTCTATGGATGTGTTGTGCAACACATTATATGGGCAGGAGGCTACGAGGCATGATAGGATGGTTACTCTTTCCTCTTATCTAGTCGTGCTATAGAGTTGTACAGTATAGGGTTGAGTCCATAAGCTTACCATATTCTTTTATCTACAGAGAAATGGCAGACCTTTGACACCCAACGACTAGTAGGAGATTGGATGTTGCAGCACGGGAAGGCACTAGCAGGGTGCCTCAGTCAGAGTCAGCCCGATCTGAGGGCGATAGGGAGACTTCATCTTGGTCTTTCCAGCACTCTCCACTACGCTAGGAGCCGCTCGGAGTGGCAAATGAAACGGCACCACCCCTAGCAGTCTCTATACCGGTACCATCGGATCAGAAGGTTAGGAACGTTGTTGTTATGCTAGCTCAGATGATGGCTGCACAGTGCCATCCAGTGGCACCCACAGTCGCAGAGTCCTAAGGAGGGCCTGGTAGTTTGAGGATCTGAGAGTTCCAAGCCTTGAGTCCCCGCAGTTTACAGGGATGGATCAGGCGGAGGACCCTCAGGATTTCTTGGATCAGATGCAACAGATCTTCAGGGTAATGCATGCTACACCTACAGAGTCGGTTGAGTTAGAGGTATTCCACGATACATCAGAAACTGTGGTATGAGAGTTGGGAGAGGTTCCGAGGGAGAGATGTTTCTCCTCCGACTTGGCCCAGCTTCTCAGAGGCTTTCCTGGACCACTACCTACGACGGGAAATTCGACAGGCCTGGGTTGATCAGTTCCTACATTTGGAGCAGGGGTCGATGAGTGTCCGGGAGTATGCTATGAGGTTTGACTCCTTGGCCCGATATGCACCAGCTTTTGTGGATACCATGCCGGTTAGGGTGCATCGATTTATTATGGGGATGAATCCAGAATATGTGGAGACCTGTATTATGGCTACTCTGTGAGAGGACATGGATATTTCCCGCATTCAAGATTTTTCTCAAAATATTAAAGGGATCAGACAGCGGCAGCAGGAGATAAGGAGGGCAGATCAGGAGCAGCACCGCAAGGCCAGACCTAATGACATGCAGGCAGAGTCCCATATTGGACCCAGGCCATGATTTTCAGGCAGACAACCCAGACCCCCACCCCCATAACAGCAATAGGGGAGCGTATCTGGTCGTCTGGGGCAGTCAAGACCCGGCGAGAGTTCACGATCAACAAGTTCACAGCACCAAAGAGGAGGGGAGTAGAGTAGATTCACCGTGCCCATTTTCCCTATCTGAAGTCGAGGTCACTCCGGGGCATGCAGCTATGGTTCCACAACATGTTATACTTGTGGACAGGAGGGTCATAAGATGAGGGATTGCCCAGTCAAGGGTCATAGTGATCGGGACTGACAGGATAGATCTTCAGTAGGGTCACGTGCCCCAGCATCTCTAGCAGGGCATAGGCCCTCAGCTCCAGCTGGTAGAGGCCGATGTAGACCAAGGGCATCTAGCTCAGGTACTAGTCCAGATTGCACTTATGCCTTACCGGGACGACAGGAGTCAGAGTCGTCACCGAATATGGTGACATGTATGCTGGACATTTTCTCTCACTCTATTTATGTATTGATAGATCTAGGATCCACCTTGTCTTATGTTATCCCATTAGTGGCTCGAAAGTTTGGTATTACGCCAGAATCGCTTCAGTGACCTTTTTTAGTGTCTACACCCATCGGGGACTCTATCATAGAAAAGAGGGTCTACCAGGGATGTACAGTAGAGGTTGCTAGTCGTTAGACTTTAGCAGACTTGATAGAACTAGAGATGATTGATTTTGATGCAATTATGGGTATGGATTGGCTGGTGCCATGCTATGCCAATGTCGAATGTTGGACCAAGACCGATTCCACTTTCCAAGGGAGGTTGTACGGGAGTGGAAAGGTAGTGCAGCCACGCCAAAAGGTAGGTTTATTTCCTATCTTCGGGCGAGAAAGTTGATTGAGAAAGGGTGTATTTATCATATCGTCAGAGTTCAGTATGTCCACACAGAATCTCTGACTCTTCACTCCATTCCAGTAGTTAATGAATTTCCAGATGTATTCCTAGATGAACTACCTGGCATTCCCCCAGAATGGGAAATCAACTTTGCAATTGACTTATTACCAGGTACTCGGCCCATATCTATTCCTCCATATCGAATGGCTCCTGCTGAGCTTAGAGAAATGAAAGAACAGTTGAAAGATCTATTGGATAAGGGCTTCATCAGGTCAAGTACTTCACCGTGGGGGGCACCAGTTCTGTTTGCGAGAAAGAAGGATGGATCATTCCCTATGTGTATAGACTACAAGCAACTGAATAAAGTCACTATCAAGAATAAGTACTCGCTTCCTAGAATAGACGACTTTTTTGACCAGTTGTAGGGGAAAAGTATTTATAAAAAATTGACATAAGGTCAGGGTACCATCAGGTTCGGGTTCCTGAGAGGGATATTCCAAAAATCGCTTTTAGGACTAGGTATGACCATTTCGAATTTCTAGTCATGTCCGTCGGGCTGACAAATGCTCCATAAGTGTTCATGGACTAGATGAACAACATTTTTAGGCCGTATCTAGACCTGTTTGTGATAGTATTTACTGATGATATTCTGGTATATTCCCGCTCAGAGGCAGATCACCAGGATCGCCTACCAACAGTGCTCCAAACCCTCAGGAATCGCTAGTTGTATGTGAAGTTTTCTAAATGTGAATTTTGGCTAAATTCAGTAGCCTTTTTGGGCTACATTGTGTTAGATGCTGGCATTCAGGTAGACTTACAGAAAATTGAAGCATTGAAAACATGGCCTAGACCTAGCACTCCAACTGAGGTACATAGTTTCCTCAGGTTAGCTGGGTATTACAGAAGGTTCATGGAAAGATTTTCCACCTTAGCAGCACCTTTGACCAAGTTAACTCAAAAAGCAGCTAAATTTCACTAGACTGAAGACTGTGAGCAGAGTTTTCAGAAATTGAAAAATAGGTTGAAATCAGCACCAATATTATCCTTGCTAGAAGGATCAGAGGGTTATGCAGTATACTACGATACTTCAGGCGTTGGGTTAGGATGTGTTCTGATGTAGCATGGTAAAGTAATTTCTTACGCTTCCAGGCAGCTGAAGAAGCATGAAAAGAACTACCCCACCCATGACCTGGAATTAGCTGCGGTAATTCATGCCTTAAAAATATGGAGGCACTATCTATTTGGCATTCATGTAGATATTTTCACTTATCACAAGAGTCTCCAGTACATTTTCACACAAAAAGAATTGAATCTACAGTAGCTTCACTGGTTAGAGCTATTGAAAGACTTATGTGAATATTTTGTACCACCCAGGGAGAGCCAATGTTGTAGTAGAAGCCCTCAGCCATAAATCCATGGGGAGTTTAGTACACCTGAAGCCAGGACAATAGGAACTGTCCTGAGAATTGCATCAGTTAGCCAGTTTAGCCATCCGTATAGTAGATTCGAGGGACAGTGCAGTAGTAATTCAGAATACAGTAGTATCGCCATTAGTTTTGGAAGTGAAAGAACTGCAGTATGAAGACCCTAACCTGGTCCATTTCAGAGATAAGGTTCAGCGAGGAGAAGTTACAGATTTCTAGGTAACCGAAGACAGAGTTTTGAGATATAGGGATCGCCTCTGTGTTCCCAACGCAGTAGGACTTTGCCAGCAAATTATGGGCGAGGTGCATTATTCCCGTTACTCTCTTCATCCGGGTTCAACAAAGATGTATCTTGATATAAAGGAGATTTACTGGTGGCCGAGAATGAAAAAGGAGATAGAAGAATTTGTAGCTCAATGTCCTAACTGACAACAGGTGAAAGCCGAACATTAGAGACCCGACAGACTGACACAGGAGATAGCAGTGCCTATGTGAAAATGGGAGGCAATTAATATGGATTTTGTGACAGTGTTACCTCATACCAGGAGTAAATTTGATTTCATATGGGTGATTGTTGACAGATTGATGAAATCAGCTCACTTTCTTCCAGTTAGGACCACTTTCTCAACTGAGGACTATGCGGAGCATTATATCAGGGAGGTGGTCAGATTACATGGTGTCCTAGTATCTATCATTTCTGACAGGGGAGCGCAATTTACATCTAGGTTTTGGCAGTCCTTCCAGGGAGGTTCGGGAACCCAGGTTAATCTGAGTACGACATTCCACCCTCAGAAAGATGGGCAGGCGGAATGTATAATTCAGACGCTCGAGGATATGTTACGGGCGTGCGTGATAGACTTCAGGGCAGCTGTGAGGAACATTTACCCCTTATTCAATTTTCCTACGATAACAGTTACCATTCGACGATTCAGATGACGCCTTATGAGGCCTTATACGGGCCAAAATGTAGGTCCCTAGTTGGTTGGTTCGAGGTTGGAGAGACAGGGTTAATTGGGCCGGATATAATTCACCAGCCAGAAGAGAAAGTAAATCTTATCATAGAACTTCTGCTGACAGCTCAGAGCCGCCAAAAATCTTACGCTGATATGCGGCGTAGAAATTTGGAGTTCAGTATAGGTGACTGGGTATTTTTGAAAATCTCACCAATGAAGAGCGTAATGAGGTTTGGTATAAAGGATAAGCTTATCCCGAGGTTTATTGGGCCGTATTCAGTACTCCAGAGAATAGGCCAGGTGGCATACGAGCTAGATTTGCCTTCAGGATTGGAATCTGTTCATCTAGTCTTCTGTGTGTCGATGCTATGAATGTCCATAGGGGATCCGTCCCGAGTTGTGCCAATTGAGGATGTCCAAGTCACTAAGGAATTAGCCTATGAAGAGGTTCTAGTAGCTATATTAGATCGACAAGTTCGCAGGCAGAGGACTAAAGATGTTTCCTCTATTTATGTACTATGGAAAAACAAGAACAGAGAGGAAATGACTTGGGAAGCTGATGACGAAAAGAAATCTAGATATCCACATTTGTTCCAGACATATCTAGGCTATGCAGTTAAGGTACGTTTATGATTCAGTTTGTTCTGTAATATATGTTACATATACTTCTCATCTAGATACAATGTTGTTCTGAAACAGTTGCTATAGTGTTATGTAAAGTGCCTATATTGGACATTTCTGCGTTTCAGGATTTTTGGATAGTCCATATTACAGGGGAAGCTCGGCCGAAATTTTTCCATAATATGTAGTTATAAGAGTAAGATGCCTATAAGCTAAAGTAAAACATTCGAGGATGAATGTTTCTAAGGGGGGGAGGATGTTACACCCCGTAAGCTTCTAATGTTTAGACGGCCTACTCGTACATTGGTTAAGGGTTTTAGGGTGCAATAGGTGCGATAAAAGGGCCCAGGGAGAGGTCGAATGAGCGCAGAGTCAAGACTGCACGGGAGAAGGCTGGGCCAGCTGCCCAAAGGGGTAGCGTTGCACGGACCCTCCCTGGCGCATTGGGCGCCGTGGCACGCCCGACTATTGGTGCATTTTAGTGTCTGTGCCACGGACCCCAGTCCACTGCCTCAAGTATATATATGTTCCACCCTTTAATTTTATATTCATTTCTATATATATAAATGGCAAGAGAAGTGAGGGTGCGAAGAAAATATGTCAAATTCATCAATTTACGATGCAAAACGCTGCCAGAATTCAAATTAACTCCAGGTATCGAAGTATAAGGCTGCAGGGAGCATTACTACGGAGTTAGTTTCGCGAAATTCACCCGGAAAATTGCAACTCTGCCGAGCTAAAATTGTTGGAATTTCTCCAAACTAGTGTCAATACGATCACAGGCTTAAAGTAAGAATTTCTCCCTTCTGGACTTTTGAGAAATTACGAGTTTTCGACCGTGTTCCATCAAGTTGAAATATAGTTAATATTTATATATAAAGTTATCATTTTCATCAAATTTAGTACTGGAATTAGCCTCATTCTTCTAATAATACGATTGCAATTGAGAAGAGCAGTTGAATACGAGCTGAAACTCTTCAGTTAATCAGTAATCGGCGAACGAGGTATGTAAGGCAGTTTCTTCCTGCAAGTTAGTTTCCTTAGAATGATAACTAAGTTAAGTCCCACTAAGAGTACTAGAAGCATGCCTATTATGATTGGTTGTTGTTATTAGATGAAACTCATATTCCATGTTTAGTTTGGGATGGATTATGCCTATATAGCATTCATGATCGTCCCCAGGGTTATTAGCTGTGTCGATGCCCGCCAGGGGCGAGATAAAGTCACTCAATGGAGTGGTATGCCATCCGCCACGGATGAAGAGGGGGTCGCAGGTCCTCATATGTCGTGGTTGTCTCTATACACCCCCGTTGAGCCTGGTGCCTGGGGTGCAGATATCAGGAGTCCATCGGACTCAGACACAGTTATAGTTAGGGGCTGAGCGGGCTCAGTTGCAGACCCAAGGGATTGGTAGGACGGCTATAGCTATTAGTTGACTAGGGTGACCTTGGATAGGGGTATGTAGACTGAGGTGTACTCACCAGGGCTTATGGGGGCCCCAGGCGGGTTATTCTGTGTTGGTTGTACCTTCTGGCTTATGGGGGCCAGGTAAGGTTTATGTTTGCTTTAGTTATTGATAGTTAGATAGTAAGACGCTCTATTACTCAGGTATGATCTCTATTCTTTCATTTTAGTTATTCTCAGTTTTATCTTTTTACTTCAGTCATTTATAGTTATCGCCTTACATATTCAGTACTTATTGTACCGACGCCCTTTCTGGGGTGCTGCATTACTTGCCTGCAGGTACGAATAGACGGGGAGCAGGTCCCTCATAGCTTTCAGCCAACATCACCAGAGCAGTTAGCTCCTTTCATTCGGAGCTTGTAGATAGAAGGTTTAATTCTTTTGATTGTATAGTTCATTGGTAGGTTGGGGCCCTATCCTAACCGTCATATTACTCCTAAAGGCTTGCAGATTGTTTCTATTTCCCTGTGGTTAGCTCTTATTGGTTGTGTGGGGCCTATATGTGTTTTAGTTTACGTGTATGCTTTGTGGAGCCTTGTTTAGTTGGCCGATTAGCGGCCTTGTTGGCCATATTTTAGCTTAGTATTGAATTTACTTTACAGTCATAACTAGACATCATGGTAGCCTTGTCGGCGCGCATAGGATTCCCTATTATTGCCTGTTTCTAGTTAGCTGTTTTCTTTTACAGGTGGCTATAAGGCCTTGTCGGTCGGGGGCTGTGATTACAGCCGTGATATAGCCTATTGTTTTCTTGATTTAAGAGTTAGTGTTAGCCCTGCACCAGAAGTGCTTAGGCTTAGTCAGCGCAGTCAGTTCAGATCCTAGTAGGGCACTAGGTGCCAATCATGCCTCTCAAGGTGGGGCGTGACACATTCTCTGACACTTAGCTGATGATAACCCGACCTAAGATCTATCTTGGAGAAAAAACTGGCTCCCTGAAGCTGATCGAACAAATCATCAATCTTGGGTAAGGGATACCTATTCTTAACTGTGACCTTGTTCAGCTGACGGTAATCGATGCACATTCTGAGGGTACCATCTTTCTTTCGCACGACTCTTTTCGAACACCTGAAACTGATGAAAATGCTNCTTGTTCAGCTGACGGTAATCGATGCACATTCTGAGGGTACCATCTTTCTTTCGCACGAATAGTACTGGAGCACCCCAGGGAGAGATGTTGGTTCTGATAAAACCTTTATCAAGAAGGTGCTTTAACTGACCCTTAACCTCGTTAAGCTCAGCTGGAGCCATTCTATAAGGAGGGATGGAGATGGGCTGAGTGTTTGGAAGAAGGTCTATGCCGAAGTCTATTTCCCTCTCAGGAGGGACTCTAGGAATATCTTCGGGAAACACGTTAGGGAACTCGATGACAACTTGAATTGAATAGATAGTTAGGGTCTCAGAGCTGGAATCTTTGACCCGAACTAGATGATAAATACACCCTTTAGAAATAAGCTTTCTGGCCTTAAGGTAGGAAATAAATCGATCCTTAGGCACTAAACTACTGCCCATCCACTCTAAAGCTGGCTCATTAGGGAACTAAAACCTGACGATCCTAGTTCTACAGTCGACTGAGGAATAATCGGAGTGTAACCAATCCATGCTAAGAATGAGGTCAAAGTCAGTCATGTCTAACTCTACAAGATCAGCTGGAATGACCTTATTCAAAATTGAGACTGGGTAGTTCCTATATACCTGTCTAGCTTTAACTAACTCACCAACTGGGGTGGAGACTGAGAATTGTTCTAAGAGGACTTCTGGACTGATATCAAACTGGACAGCTACATAGGGAGTCACGAACGATAATGTGGCTCCTGTATCTAGTAGGGCATACACGTCTAGATGGAAAAGGCGTAACATACGCGTGACCATGTCAGGTTAGCCATCCATACATGACGTGTTGTCCCGCTGAGATGGTCGGCCTGCTGGAGCTATCGAAACGGTGGATTGTGATCTCCCCCGTCCTGTTGACGACATTCTTTGAGATGATGACAAAGCTTTCCACGCCCAAAACAACCCTCTCGGTCATGAAGGAATTCTCCTGGATGATTCTTGACACATTTAGGGAAAGATGGGTAGCTATAGAGGTTGCTGGCACTATGACTCTAGGATTTTTAATACCTCGAAAGTGCCTACAACTAGACCCGGGATTTTAAAAATGAAAAGTAGCAGAAATAAGCAAATAATTCTCTGAATGGGTCATAGTATGGGTCGTTAGTGGTACCAATGACCTGTTGGATGTGTCCGTGGTGAGGTACTGCAGGTTTGGAGTTGAAAGTAATGGGTCTAGGAATGACTCGTTGTTTGACAAAATGACTCGTTGGATGGGGTCATTGTGAGACAGGTACTTGGTCAAGGAGCAAGTAATGAGTGGTAGAACAACTCATCGCAGGTAAGAACGGGCCATTGTCAGCAGCCGTTTAAAGGGATACCAGTGTTAAGGCAGTGGTGACGACGATAGGCAATGACGAGTCATTCGAGCTAACCACGACTCGTCCTATCTGGTAATGGTGGGGGATCTAAGACCTAATTTCAGGGTGTAACAACAAGGGGTAGTAACGGACCATGGGAGCTAGCAACGGACCGTTTTGACATCCGTTTTCACTGGCAGAACAATTTTTCTAGGAAATTCATTAAGGGTATTTTCGTCATTCCTAAGCCTTAGGGTCCTAAACTATGTCATTTTAAGCTCTAAAGAGGGAGTTTTAAGAGGGTAATTCATTCTAGGCTCATTCACATTCATGCATGCAAGTGTAGAAGTCCACAGAGGTGATCAGGCTCAAATTCTTCCAAGTTTTCATCAATTCTTAATTGGGCAACCAAGGGAATTGTAGAATCTAATTCTCATAG
>JACEIK010000228.1:281285-294103 GCA_018107945.1 Datura stramonium | reverse complement strand
GCTCTTTGCAGCTTTATACTTCGGTATCTGGAGTTAATATGAGTTTGGACCGCGTTTCACAGCGTAAGCGGAAAGAAATCTCACTAACCCTCTCGTTCCCTCTATTTCTGGTCTGTTTTCTGGAAATTTTAAGTTAAAATGAGGTAAAACTGAAGTTTGGAGGTTTTTATACTTGGGGCTGCACCTCAACTCCATGGAACGTTGGCCATCGCGGAGGTGAGCCTCCATGACAATCTGGCCATCGCAGAGGTGAGCCTCCGTGACACTCTGGCCATCGCGGAGGAGGTCTGCCAGCCTCCTCTTGCGATGGTTTGATGTGTCTCTCATCCGGTCTTTCCCCGGGCTTTTTCTTAGCATGTATGGTATTCTAAAACTCTTAACCAACATGCGAATAGGCCATCCACATGTCGAGAATTTACGGGGTGTAACAATAACATAACATGATAAGTAGAAAGTACTATAAGTACATAGCAGTTGAGTACTACAATCAGTCTGAAAGCCTCTATCATATCAGATGGGTTGATGGGACAACATCTCCAACAAAACCGAAAAATTGAAACAGAAACATAATTGTCTGAACATATGGCCCTTAAAACTTGAGGACACACCGAAAGGGTTGATGGCTAACTCTGAGATGGACTACTGACAGGGGTGAGCCTAAGAGCTGGGTCCTGTATCATGAAATGATACAACATAGAAAGTATGTGGTTAGTACGTGGAATATACCGAGTGTGCAAGGTAAGTAAAATGGACATATAAAATATATAAAACTCATAAATGATCATAAGAGTAGGACAACATGCTCATAACATAAATAACGTAATATAACATAAAGCTCAATTTTTTCAAACATTCGTAATACAATCATAATCATAATCATAAGAGAAAATCTTTATTGATCATGACTTGAGCCAATATACATAATCATAAACATGCTTAAATCATGAGGAACAATTGGAGATTCTCATATCGACATACCCCATACGAGCACACATAGAGCCCGACCTGTAGCCCTAGTCGGGAGGGCGTTCGTACCTTGCCAAGGGTATAACCATGAAAGGTATGATATCACCATGAAAAGGGCCATTTTGGCCAGGGGGCAGTCACAAGGAAGGTCCCATCATGACCTACGGTGGCATGTAGTTTTGAGATTCAGGACAGAACCTAGGCCCCAAACCTACTCGGTGTTAAATACTACTCCCAAAACATATATAGTGTTCATATTATGGGCTAGTTAAATCATGAAAATCATAAACATGGTTGTAAATTTGTGAACTAGCCGTGAGGTTAAGGCTCGTGAGTCGGCCAAAAACATAATTCGAAAATCATGGGATCCATGTATACTTGTAGATCATACATATACTTTGCAAATCCTCAAATCATAATGGTATTTTAATAAATCCCTATTTCAAATCATAAATCATGATGAGTTTAAGAATATCAATAATTTTAATAAATATCATAACTCAATTCATCATATAACATGCATAATTTGGCTTAATTTAGGAGAAATCGAAATCAATAATTTTAATATCAAAATTGTTGTAGAATCTAATCATAATTCAGAAAATATAATATAAATTACAAAAGAAAATAACCCATTAATAGATCATTAGAATTCCACAAGGTTTATGTCAAAACCCCATAGGATTTTTGATCAAATTTCATGAACTAAGAGAGATTGGGCATGGTGTGAACGAAAACACCCATTCGTAACCCTACATACCTGGGTAAGATCAATTCTCTCCACTCCTAGAAAAGCCCAAAGGGAAATTGATGAAGAATCCTTGAAGACTAGATTGATCACCTCTAAACTTTTATAACGTTGCATGCATGAGAAGAATAGGTTAGGAAGGCTTAACCTATCTTAATACACTTAAGCAAATAACGTAAAACGACGTAGTTTAGGCCTTAGGAACTTAGAAATTATGGAAAATCCCTTACTGAATTCGCAGAAAACAACTGAAGACCTAACGACTTGTTGCTCAGGGTCACGACTTGTGGAGTCGGTCGTGAAGTACACTGCCCGGGCTTCTACAAAAACATACTCTGCTTGACCACGACTCGTGGGGTCCTCCCGTCTAGTGCACTACCTCTCTTCTTATCTTTTCTTTCTTTACCCACCCCATGACTGACCTAACGACTCGTGGGGTCTGACCACGAGTTGTTGTCACACCCATGGGGTCCTTTTTCTCAAACTTCCCAAACTCCCTGCTGGCCTTCCCACGATTCACACCACGACTTGTGGGAAGCACCAACGAGTCATTCCACGACCCGTTCTGTGCCTGGTGCTAGTTTTTAATATTTTCTTCGTATCAACTCCCGGGTTTGATTTTTCGGCTTCTGGGGTATAACAATATCTCCCCCTTGGGAACGTTTGTCCTTGAATGTTGGAAAACACACAGAAAAGTAGATAACAAAGAAATTATCATATTCAAATACTGATCATTTAAACTGAAAACCAACGGAATGACTACCTCCGATTCGAATCACATAACTGAATTGATTTCATGAATTGTACACACATCCATATACATAAAAGAAACTTGCGCACATAAACTGAACATGAAACTAAATAGAGTCTGAGTGCAAAACTGATACCTCAAGCTGAAACTGGGCCGGTAAAGAATAATGTGGGTATCTAGCCATCATATCCGCTTCGACTTCCCATGTAGCTCCTTCAACATGTTGATTCCTCCATAACACTTTGACTGAAGGTACTTCCTTCTTCCTTATCCTTCTAATCTGACGATCCAGTATTTCCACTAGAACCTCCTCATAAGGCTGTATCTTACACTAACACTGTCCAACGGGACAACTAGGGCTGGATCACCCAAATACTTCTTCAAGAGCGATACATCAAATACAGGATGCACGGAAGCTAACACGGAGGGCAACACCGACTCATAAGCCACCTTGCCAACACATCTCACTATCCAATACGGGACGACACAGCGTGGACTAAGTTTCCCTTTCTTTCCAAACCGCATCACTTCCTTCTTGGGAGACACCCTCAGAAATACCTAATAATTGATGTTAAATTCTAATTCTCTTCTTCTCAAGTCCTCATAAGACTTTTGGCGACTCTGGGTAGTTTTCAACCTATCACTTATAAATTGAACCTTCTTCATTGCCTCATGAACGGAATCCGAATCTATCATTTTCGCCTCACCAACCTCAAACCATCGGATGGGCGATCTACATCTCCGCCCGTAGAGATCCTCGAACGGTGCTATCTGAATAATAGTGTGATAGCTGTAATTGTAGGAAAACTCGATCAGGGGAAAGTGATCGTCCCAACCATCCTTGAACTCAATCACGCATGCCCTTAACATGTCCTCAAGAGTCTAGATTGTCCGCTCCGCTTGACCATCTGTTTGAGGGTAAAATGGTTTGCTGAGCTTAACCCGCGTTCCAAGCCCTTTTTGAAATGATCTCCAAAACTAAGAGGTAAATTGAGCACCTCTATCTGAAATGATTGATAAGGTCACTCCATGCAATCAAACTAACTCCAGGATATATAGTTTGACATAAGCCTCCACCGAGTCCGTGGTTTTAACTGGTAGAAAATGTGCAACCTTGGTCAACCTGTCTACCACAACTCAAATAGAATCATACTATCGACGAATATGAGGCAGACCTATGATAAAATCCATATTAATTTCTTCCCACTTACAAGTAGGAATGCTGATATCCTAAAGCACACCTCCCGATCTCTGATGCTCAACCTTTACTTGCTGACAGTTCGGACACTTGACTATAAATTCTGCAATATCCATCTTCATGTCATTCCACCAATAGATTTCCCATAAATTATGGTACATCTTGGTGTCACTCAGATGGATAGAATACCTGGATCCATGAGCCTCATGCAACATCTGTCTCCTGAAATCATCAACATCTGAAACACATAGGCGACCCAAGTACCGAAGCACACCACTCCCCTTTGGGACAGTCACCAAGGAAGATTCTGATCCGTTCTACACAACAACACCGCCATCGATCAAGTCGATATACATCTTTCACCAGCTCCTTCTTCCCCTCTTCCACATGGGACACACTCTCCATCTAGAGTCTACTAAGTGCATCCTCTACCAAATTAGCCTTACTCGGATGGTAAAGGACATTCATATCATAGTCCTTGAGTAGCTCAAACCACCTCCTTTGCGGAAGATTGATATCTTTCGGTGTGAACACATATTGCAAGCTCTTGTGGTCCGTAAAGACATCCATTTGGACCCCATACAAATAATTTTGCCATATCTTCAAAGCGAATACTACCGCAACCAATTCAAGATCATGGGTCGAGTAATTCTTCTCATGGACTTTCAATTGTCTAGAGGCATATGCTATCACTTTCCCACGTTGCATCAATCACACCCGAGTCTAATTCTTGAAGCATCACAACACATCACGAAACCATCAGTACCCTTCGGGAGAGTTAACACCGGTGCTGATGTCATTCGAGTCTTCAACTCTTGGAAGCTCCTCTCACAAGCCTCCGACAATTGGAATTTCACATTCTTCTTGGTCAATTTGGTCAAAGGTGCCGCAATAGATGAGAAACCCTCAACAAATCTTCCATAATAGTTGGATAAACCCAAGAAACTCTGAATATCTTAAGGATTCACNTTTCACTAAAATGGTCACAACTTCATCATACGAACAAGAAATGCGATCAAATCTTCCATAATAGTTGGATAAACCCAAGAAACTCTGAATATCTTAAGGATTCACCGGTCTAGGACAATTCTTTACCGCCTCAATTTTCTGAGAATCCACCTTTATACCCTCACTTGATACCAAATGGCCCAAAAATGCCACTGAGTTCAACCAAAACTCACACTTGCTGAATTTAGCATATAGTTGGCGATCCTTAGGAGTCTGAAGCACTACTCTCAAATGAGCGACATGTTCGTCCTCGCTCCGAGAGTATATCAAAATATCATCGATGAACACAATCACAAACATATCCAAATATGGCTTGAACACCCTTTTCATCAAGTCCATAAAAGCTGCATGAGCATTCGTTAGTCCAAAAGACATAACTACAAACTCATAATGACTATACCGTATCCTAAAGGTTGTCTTCGGGATATTTCACTCCCATACTCTATGTTGATGATACCCGGATTAGAGATCTATCTTTGAGAAATACTTGGCACCCTGAAGCTGATCAAATAGATAATCAATCCTGGGTAGAGGATACCGATTCTTGATGGTGACTTTGTTCAATTGCCGATAATTAATGCACATCCGAAGGGAACTATCCTTCTTTCGGACAAATAAAACTGGTGCACCCCATGGAGACTTGCTCGGCCTAATGAAACCCTTATCTAACAGGTCCTTCACCTAATCTTTCAACTCCTTTAGCTCGGCTGGAGCCATCCTGTCAGGAGGGATAGATATAGGTTTTGTGTCGGGCAGAAGGTCAATACCTAAATCAATTTCCCTCTCAGGAGGGACGCCTGGTAAGTCATTAGGGAACACTTCTGGGTACTCACGCATCACCGAAATTGACTGGATAGTCGGGGTCTCGGACTCAACATCCCTAACCCTAACTAGATGATACATACAACCTTATAAATATCATCATCTTTGCCTTAATATAGGAAATAAAATGACCTATGAGCACAGTCGAACTACCCTTCCATTCCAAGACTAACTCACCCGAAAAGCGGAACTCCATCGCACGGGTTCTATAATTAACAAAAGAATAACACGCATACAACCAATCCATGCTAATAATAATATCAAAGTTAGTTATGACTAACTCTACAAGGTCTGTGGAGGTTACTTTATGCAATATAGAGATCGGGCATCCTCTATACACCCGCCTAGCTACAACCAAATCACCAACAGGAGTAGAAACTAAAAATGGTTTTGACAGAGTCTCGGGACTAACTCCAAAGCTACTAGAAATATAAGGTGTCACAAAAGGCAAGGTAACCCCTACATCTAACAAATCATAAACAACAAGATGAAACACCTGTAACATACTAGTATCCACATCCAGTGAAGTCTCCTGTTCCTAACGGGTCACAAGGGCATAGAACCTGTTCTGGAGCTGACCGTCGACTGAGTTAGTCGAGGCACCCTGCTGAGGGGGATGTGCTACTGGAGCAGCTGAACTAGTGGCTGACATACGGGCACCGCCGCCCCCTGATTTGGATAATGAGCAATCATTGAATCGGTGTCCGGGTTTGCCACACCCGAAACAAGCATCAATGCCAACTAGACACCTTCTTGGGTGATTCTTGCTGCACCCCGCACAAGCTGGGAAAGTGCACTCTATTCGCATGCCACCCTGGCCTCTCGAATCTGAAGCCCTACTTATCTGATCACCTCGTGATCCAAAGGGTGTACTGGCTGATGATGGTGCTGGAGAAAAAGACCTGTGTTGAGACTGTTGGCGCTATCCACCCCCTTATCTAGCTTGAGAAGTCCCAAAATTGTCTGTCTTAGCCCTCTTGGCCTCTCTTTGCCTCCGATACACTGACTCCATTTACTGGGCATGCAACACTATGTGATAAAAATCTATATCCCGATGCAGGATGGTGATCCTACAATGCTTATCAAGGTAGTCCGCCACTCCATGCACAAATCGGTTCACTCGAGCCCTCTGGTCCACCACTAACTCAGGTGCATACTTGGATAAACGGGTGAACTCCAAAGAATACTCCTAAATTAACATATCACCCTGCTTCAAGTTTACAAAATCGGCCGCCTTCAGTTCCCTCATCTCGGAGGGAAGAACCAAACCAGAAAGGCCTCATAAAGCTCCTCCCAACCTATAGGGCCTGCATCCTCTACCCTACCATCTCTCCATTGCTTGAACCATATATATGCCACCCCTTTTAGCTGATAGGAGGCCAAATCAACACACTCTCCATTTGTCACCCCCATAGCCTGGGTGATATTTAGAATCTCGTCGATGAATTCATGCGGGTCGTCATCTACCTTGGATCCAAGGAATTCCGGCGGGTTCATCTTTAATAAATCTCTGACCAGAGCCGCCACCGCATTGTCATTCTATGGAATATATGCAACAACCTGCTGATTGACCTAAGTGGTCAAGGCCTACGCAAGCATCTGGATAGTTTCCCGAAACTCAGCATGGGAAGCTGGCTCTGGTGCCTAGTGCTCCTAAACTAGTGGGGCTTGCTGGCTCCCATTACCGTTTCCATCCTCATGGCCTTTCACCATTTTCATTTCTCCTACCGTTCATTCTCCGAGGATCCATGATTCTGCAATAGCAAATAACATGAATTAGAAGGATAGAAAGACTCTTCATCGCATGACATAGATCATGAAAGAAGGGAACATTTCCTAAATGTCTTGTAGCCTCTTTGTCATAAGTGTGGCGTGCTTCACACCTATGAAAAAGACTCTACTTAACGTGGCTTTCAGACACCCTAGGACACTTCAAACCTATTTCTCTAATACCAAGTTTGTCACAACTCGAACGTAGACCTGGATCGTAACAGGGTACAAGGAGCCCCAAGAGACTCCAAGTCGACCCATGGCATGAACATTAATCTAACTTTATATCACTTAAAGCGGAATAATGAACATACGATATAGCAGAAACATAAACGTACCAAAACATAACATAACATGATAAGCGGAAAGTACTAGAAGTACATAGCAGCTGAGTACTACAATCAGTCTAAAATACTCTATCATATCAGATGCATTGATGGTACAACATCCCCAACTAACCCGACAAACTGAAACAAAAGAAACATAATTGTCTGAACATATGGCCCTTGGAACATGAGGACTCACCAAAAGGGCTGATGGCTAACTCTGGATGGACTACTGACAGGGATGAGCCTGAGAGTCGGGTCCTATATCATGAAATGATACAACATAGAAAGTATGCGGTCAGTACGTGGAATGTACCGAGTATGCAAGGTAAGTAAAAATGGTCATTTAAAATATATAAAACTCATAAATGATCATAAGAGTAGGACAACATGCTCATAACATAAATAACGTAATATAACATAAGGCTCAAGGTTTTCAAACATTCATAATACAATCATAATCATAAAGAGAAAAGCTTTATTGAACATCAAAATATACATTATCATGAACATGCATAAATCATGAGGAACAGTGGGAGATTCTCATAACAGACATACCCTATATGAGCACACATGGAACTCGGCCTTTAACCCTATTCGGGAAGGCGTTCGTACCTTGCCAAGGGTAGAACCATGAAAGGAGTGATATCACCATGAAAAGGGCCATTTGGGCAAGGAGACAGTCACAAGGGAGGTCCCATCATGTCCTACAGTGGCACAAGTTCTGAGATTCAGTGCAGAACCTAGACCCTGGACATACTCGGTGTTAAATACTACTCACAAAACATATATAGTGTTCATAGTGTAATATGCATGAGATTCATGGGCTAGTTAAATCATGATAATCATAAACATGCTTGTAAATTAGTGATCTAGCCATGAGGTTAAGGTCCGTGAGTCGGCAAAAACATAATTCAAAAATCATGGGATTCATGCATACTTGTAGATCATACACATACTTTGCAAATCCTCAAATCATAATAGGTATTTGAATAAATCCCTATTTCAAATCATAAATCATGATGGGTTTATGAATATCAACAATTTAAGTAAAGATCATAACTCAATTCATCATAGAACATGCATAATTAGGCTTAATTTAGGAGAAATCAAAATCAATAATTTTAATATCAAAATAGTTGTAGAATCTAATCGTAATTCAAAAAATATAATATAAATTACAAAAGAAAATAACGCATTAATAGATCATTAGAATTTCACAAGGTTTAAGCCAAAACCCCATAGGATTTTTTTATCAAATTTCATGAACTAAGAGAGATTGGGAATGGGTATGAATGAAAACACCCATTCATACTCCTACATACCTGGGTAAGATCAATTATCTCCACTCCTAGAAAGCCCAAAGGGAAATTGATGAAGAACACCTTGAAGACTAGCTTGATCACCTCTAAACCTTTCTAACTTTGCATGCATGAGAATGAATGGGTTAGGAGGGCTTAACCTATGTTAATACACTTCAGAATATAACATAAAACAACGTAGTTTAGGCCTTACGAACTTAGTAATTACGGAAAATTCCTTACTGAATTCACAGAAAACAACTGCCAGGTGGTCCTAACGGAGAAGCTAACAATTCGGTTCTCAAGGTCACGATTCGTGGAGTCGGTTGTGAAGTACACTACCCGGGGTTCCAAAAAAACATACTCTGCTTGACCACAACTCACCCACAAATTGTGGGGACTAACCATGACTCGTGGGGTCCTCCCGTCAAGTGCGCTGCCTCCCTTCTTCTCTTTTCTTTCCTTACCCACCCCACGACTGACCTAACAATTTGTGGGGTATGACCATAAGTCATTTTCATGCCCGTGGGGTCCTTTTTCTCAAACATCCCAAACTCCCTACCGGTATTCCCATGAGTCACACCATGACTCGTGGGTTGCACCAAAAAATCATCCCACAACTCGTTTTGTGCCTTGTGCCAATTTTTAAGCTTTTCTCTGTTTTAACTCCCGAGTATGATTTTTGGGCTTCCGGGGTATAACACCTTTACCATCCAGGTAATTCCAATTTAGTAGCAGGCGCACTTAGTAGAATCTCTATGGAGAGTGCGTCTCATGTAGATGATGGGAGGAAGGAGGTGGTGAAGGATGTGCATCAGCTTGCAAGGTTGGGAGTTCATTTGGTTGACTCGACCGATGGTAGTGTTATTGTTCAGAATGGATTGATATCCTCCTTGGTGACTGATTTAAAAGCTAGACATGACAAGGACCCTATTTTGGTAAAGTTAAAGGAAGCCATTTAGAACTAGAAGGTAGAGGTCTTCTCAAAAGGGAAGATGGTGTGGTTTGATATTAGGGTCACTTATGTGTCTTGAACGTTGATGATTTGAGAAGTCGAATGTTGCATGAGGCTCATGGTTCCAGATATTTGATACATCCAGGTGCCACCAAGATTTACCGTGACCTACGAGAAGTCTATTGGTGGAATGGCATAAAGAAGGAAATCGCAGAATTTGTAGCTAAGTGTCCAAACTGTCAACAAGTGAAGGTTAAGCACCAGAGAATGGGAGGTGTGATTCAGGGGGAAGAAATCAATATGGACTTCATCACAGGGTTTCCTAGAACTCGTCGACAGTATGGCTCCATTTGGGTGGTAATGGACAGGTTGACCAAAGTAGCTCATTTATTGCAAGTCAAGACCAGGTGATTCAGTGGAGGATTATGCAAAACTATACCTCTGAGAGCTAGTTTGGTCGCATGGAGTGCCCTTTTCCATCATATCAGACAGAGGTACCCAGTTACCTCTCAATTTTGGAGGTCGTTTCAAAAAGGACTTGGTACTCAGTTAAGCTTAGTACAACATTTCACCCACAAACGGATGGTCAAGTGGAGAAGACAATTTAAATTCTCAAGGAATTTTTGAGAGCATGTGTGATTGACTTCAAGGGTAGTTGGGATGACCATTTACCTCTTATTTAATTTCCATAGAATAACAACTATCATTCCAACATTCAGATGGCTTCGTTTGAGGCTCTCTATGGGTGGAGATGTAGATCGCCTATTGGTTGGTTTGAAGTCGGTAAAGCTATGATGATAGGACCAGATTCAGTCTATAAGGCTATGGAGAAACTTCATCTCATACGGGATAGGTTGAAACTAACTCAAATTCACCAAAAGTCCTATGGCGATGTGAGAAGGAGGGAACTTGAGTTCGAAATTGATGATTGGCTATTTCTGAAGGTTCTCCCACGAACGGAGTGGTGAGATTTGGAAAGAAAGGAAAACTCAGTCCCCGTTATGTTGGCCCATACTAGATTGTGAAATGGGTTGGCAAGGTAGCATATGAATTGGAGTTGTCCTCAGAATTAGCTTTAGTACATCCTATTTTCCATGTATCACTCTTAAAGATATGTTTGGGTGATCCGACTCTAGTTGTTCTGGTGGAGAGTGTGGGTGTGAAAGACAACCTTAGCTATAAGGAGATTCCGATGGAAATATTGGATTGTTAGGTTCAGAAGCTAAGGAACAAGGAATTATCTTTAGTCAAGGTTTTATGGAGGAATCAGCATGTTGAGGGAGCCATGTGGGAAGCTGAAGCAGATATTATGGCTAAATACCCACATCTATTCCCTTCCGGCTTCATTTCAGCTTGAGGTATCATTTTTTCCCTAAACACTCTTTTTAGTTTCATGTTCAGTTCATGTGCCGCAGTTTCTTTCATGTAAAAGTACGTATGTATGGTTCATTAATCGGAGTCAGTCACTCCATTAGTTTTCAACATGTTTGCTCAGTATTTGAATATGGTGATTTCATTTCCCTGTTTTCTGTATGTTTTCCCACACTCAAGGATGAATGTTCCTAAGGGGGAGATATTGTAATACCCCAAAAGTGCGTATGACTGGACCCGCGATTTGGAAAATTAAAAGTAGCATAAATCAGAAAATCCTTCTAGAATGGGTCATAGTATGGTTTGTTAGTGGTACCAATGACCCGTTGGATGTTTCCATGGTGAGGTACTACAAGTTTAGATTTGGAAGTAACGGGTCTAGGAATGACCCGTTGTTTGACAAAACGAGTCGTTGGATGGGTTCGTTGTGAGACTAGTCCTTGGTCAAGATGGAAGTAACGATTCGTAGAACGACCCTATGTAGGTAACAACGGGCCGTTGTCCACAGCCGTTTAAAGGGATACTAGCGTTAAGGCAGTGGTGACGACGACTGGCAACGATGAGTCGTTCGAGCTAACCACCACTCATCCTGTCCGGTTGTGGTGGGGGATCTAAGAGCTGAATTCAGGGTGTAACAATGAGGGTTGACGGACCATGGGAGCTAGCAAAGGACCATTGTGACGTCTTTTGTCACTGGCAGAATAGTTTTTCCAGAAAATTCACTAAGGGTATCTTCATCATTTTGAAGACCTAGGGTCCTAAACTACGTTATTTTAAGCTCGAAATAGGGAGTTTTAAGAGGGATAAGCTCATTATAGGCTCAGTCACATTCATGCATGCAAGTGTAGAAGTCTAGAGAGGTGATCAAGCTTGAATTCTTCTGAGTTTTCATCAATTCTTCATTGGGCAATCAAGAGAGTTACAAAATCTGATTCTCTCAGGGTAATGAATGGGTGAATTTGTTCACACCCATGCCCAATCTCCCTTTAATTCATGAATTTCTATTGGTAATTCTATGGGGTTTTATCTCAATTCTTATGAGATCCNTATGAGATCCTTATGATCTATCTATGGGTTAATTTCCCTCATGTATAACTTCATAATTTACGAAGCATGGGAAGATTTTATGACTATTTCGAATAAAAAAACTTATAGATTTAAATCTCTACAAACTATGTGCAATTATGCATGTTTTATGGACATTCAAGTTATGATTCTACTTTTATTTCGATGTTCATTAACCCATCATGATTTATGACTTATGATATGATTTCTCTCAAATGCTCATCATAAATTTATGAGGTATCAAGTATTTACATATTTTACAAGTATGTATGGATTTCACGATTTATGGATTTATGGATTTATGACTTTTTGGACAATTCATGGGCCCTTTTTCATGGCTAAACATGTATTTTAAATGGGGATCAATGATGATGTTATTTGTTTGTCCATGCACTTTATGAATGATGTTACGGTCACTATACAAGCCTAATGCACATGTTTTTGGGAGAAGTGTCTAGCACGCAGTAGCCCGGCGTTCAAAGGACTACGCCAGTGTCTCAGAACTATGTGCCACTGTAGGTTTATATATATATATAC
>JACEIK010000228.1:179057-232077 GCA_018107945.1 Datura stramonium | reverse complement strand
GAACTTGATAGTTAGCTGAATTGGTCCAGTCCCTGTGGGTTCGACATTCCGATTCTTAAAAAGAGCCACTATATTACTTGCACGACCCGTACACTTGCGGGAGCGAACAGGGGGTATGATTGGCACCTGGTGCCCTGCTAGGGTCTAGACCAATCTAACTAGACTTATGCACTTCTAGTGCATACTTACTCTTCAAATCAAGAAAAAAATGGGCTATATCTCGGCTGTAAACACAGCCCCGGCCGACAAGGCCACATAGCCACTTGTAAAATACAACAACTACCCAGAAACAGATAATGATAGGGAGTCCTATGCGGGCCGACCATGCCACCATGATGTCTAGTAATAATTGAAATGAAAATCAAGCGACTTACACATGCTATAGCCGACAAGGCCACTACTCAACAACTAAACAAGGCCCCACACGGCCGTCATCACAAAATGAAACATACATCTGGGCCCCACACAGCAAATGAAAGACTAACCATAGGGTACTGTATATCTGCGAGCCTCTAGGAGTAGAATAGTGGTCGATACAGGGCACCGACCTACCCATAAACTAAACAATCAAAAAAGAGCAGACCTTCTAGCTACTAGCTCCGGAGGAAGCGAGCTGACTATACTGCTAACCTTGGTTGGAAGCTACGAAGGGCATGGTCTATGCCTATCCGCACTTGCAGGCAAGTAATGCAGCGTCCATCGAGGGCGTCAGTATAGTATGTACCGAATATGTAAGTCAGAAAAACAAAAACTAAATAAGAGTTGAAGAACTGAAATAATCATATAGAAGGAAAAGAGTTTAACTTGAATGATTTCACTACCTATAGTATCTAATTAAGAAGGCACACATATATACAAATAAGAACCTAACCGAGCCCCCATAAGACTGGAAGGTACAACCCATACAAGAGTAACCTACTTCGGCTCCCATAAGCTTCGGCAGGTACAAACAATAAATGTTCCACTATCTGGTTGCTAATAATTGCAGTATACGGTAACTCAAAACGGCCCCCATAGCTTGATTTAATGGAACTCACTATGGCCCTGACGTCCTCAATCTAATGGAACTTGCTATGGCCCTCGCGACCTCTGTACAATGGAGCTCAGCATGGCCCTAACGGCCTCAATATAACAGAACTCAATATGGCCCTTGCGCCCTCAATATAACAGAACTCAATATGGCCCCTGCGCCCTCAATATAACAGAACTCAATATGGCCCTCACGACCTTAATATAACAAAACTCAATATGGCCCTCGCGACCTCAATATAACAAAACTTAGCTAATCACAATAGATATGCCTTTGACTCTTTTACTGGGACTCAAACCGTATTACAATACTAAAGAAGCTAACTTGCCAAAGGAATTTGCCTTAACATACCTTAATTGTCGTCTTCCTCAATAACTGGCAAGTTCCAATTGGTATTCAATAGCCCTTCCTAACTGTAATCATACTACTGAGAAAATGAGACTAGTTTCAGTACTAAATTCGGCATAATCAATAACTTATAGTACTAATATTGACTATACTTCAACTTTAGGAAATACGACCGAAAACGTATAATTCCCTAAGAGTTCAGAAGGGAGAAATACTTACTTGAAGCTTGTGATTTTATAGAAATCAGTTTGAAGCAATTCTGATAGCTTTTGCTTGGTGGAGTTACGATTCGCTGGGCGAATTTCATGAAAATAACTCCATAGTAATGCTTCCTATGGGCTTAGTATTCAATAACCGAAGTTAATTTAAATTTGGATGACGTTTCATAGCGTAAACAAATGAAAACCTCTCAATTAGCTCGACTTTTACTCTCTCTGACAGAATATGAAGTGTGGGAAATGATTCAACAACTAAAGGGACCTCATATGTATACTGGGTGGTGGACAAGGGGTCTGTGGCACGGACCTGATCGCGCTAAAACATGGGCGTGTCTCGGAGCACAATGCGGAGGGGGAGGGTCCGTGACACGTTGCCCCTTTTGCAGCCTACTTTGGCTTTCTACCATGCAACCTCGATTCCGTGCTCAATCGGCCTTTCCCCAGGCCCTTTCTCGTACGCGCCATACTCTAAAACTCTTGACTAACATACAAATAGGCTGACTAAATGTTAGAAGTGTACGGGGTTTAACATCCTCCCCCCCTCCTCTTAGGAACATTCGTCCTCGAATGTCACTGACAGGAGCTTAAATCTTTTGACTATTATTTTGGAAAAATTTCGGTAGAGTCTTCTCTGTAATATGGCCTATCCAAAACCCCTGAAACACAAAAAAGCCCAACACAAATATCTTACATGACACTATAATAACTTTTCCACATCTAAGAGATAGCTAATCAACCAATACCTATAACATAAGTAATAAAATAATAACTGAGTAACAACATCATCTTAACTGCATAATCTGAATCAATCCTGGAACAAGTGATGATATCTAGACCTCATGTAATCCTCAGCTTCCCAGGTCATCTCTTCTTTATTTTTGTTCCTCCACAATACTTTAACGGAGGCCATATCTTTAGTTCTCAGTTTGCAAACCTGCCGATATAATATTGCAACTGGAATCTCTTCGTAAGCTAGCTCTTCAGTGACCTGAATATATCCAACTAGTACCACTCGAGATGGGTCACCTATACACTTTCGCAACATAGACACGTGAAATACTGGATGGACAGATTCTAACTCTGGAGGCAACTCTAATTCATATACCACTCGGCCTATTCTCCAGATGATCCGACACAGCCCAATGAACCTCGGGCTAAGTTTTCCCTTCTTACCAAATCTCATCACTTCCTTCATCAGCGACACTTTAAGGAATACCCAGTCACTCACATCAAATTCTAAGTCTCTGCGTCATACATCGGAGTAGGATTTCTGACGACTCTGAGCTATTAGTAACCGTTCTCTGATAGGTTTCACTTTCTCTTTTGACTGGTGGATTAGGTCCGGCCCGACTAACCTTGCTTCTCCTACTTAGAACCACCAAACTAGGGACCTGCAATTCCGCCCATACAATGCCTCATAAGGCACGATCCGTATGGTAGAATAGTAGCTGTTGTTATATGCAAACTCAATAAGGGGTAAATTCTTGTCCCAACTCCCTCTAAAGTCTAACACACATGCTCATATCATATCCTCGAGTGTCTGAATGGTGCCTCTCTGCCTGGCCGTCTGTCTAGGGGTGAAAGGCTATACTCAGATTATCTTGCGTCCCCAAACCTTTCTAAAATGACTGCCAAAATCTAGCTGTAAACTGTGCTCCTCTGTCAGAAATAATATATACTGGAGCACCGTGCAATTGGACTATCTCTTTGATGTATAACTCTGCATATTCTTTAGCTGAAAATATGGTCCGAACTGGTAGAAAGTGAGATGATTTCGTCAGTCTATAAATAATAACTCAAATAGAGTCAAAATTACGTCTAGTATGGGGAAACCCTGTCACAAAGTCCATATTAACTGACTCCCATTTCCACATTTGTATAGCCATCTCGTGAGTTAATCTGCCAAGTCTCTGGTGCTCAGCCTTCACCTGCTGACAATTAGGGCACTCGGCTACGAATGCAGCTACATATTTCTTCATTCCGGGCCACCAACATGTCCCTTTTATTTCATGGTACATCTTCATCGAGCCAGGATGAAGAGAGTAATAAGAATAGTGTACCTCTACAATAATCTACTGGCGGAGCCCGACTGCATCTGGAACGCAGAGGCGACCTCTGTACCTCAATACCCCATCTTTAGCTACCCCAAAAGCCGCTAGTTCGCCCTATCGAACTTTATCTCTAAGCTGCGCTGAATGAGAGTCCTCATACTGCCGTTCTTTCACCTCTACCACCAGAGACAATACTGCTGTATTCTGAATTATCGCCCCATTGTCTCGTGAATCTATTACCGGAACTGCTAAAATGGCTAATCGATGCAACTCTGAGGCCATCTCCCGCTTTTCTGGCCTCAAATATGCTAAACTCCCCATAGATCTGCGACTGAGGGCATCTGCTAAAATATTAGCTTTCCCTAGATGATACAAGATGTTGACGTCATAATTTTTTAGCAACTCTAACAAACGACGCTGTTGCAAATTCAACTCTTTCTGAGTGAAAACATACTAGAGACTCTTATGATCCGTGAAAATATCCACATGTACACCATACAAGTAATGCCTCCATATTTTAAGGCATGAATCACTGCAGCTAACATAGATCATGGGTGGGATAGTTTCTTTCGTGCTTTCTAAGCTGTCTGCAGGCATAAGTGATTACCTTCCCGTGTTGAATCAGGACACACCCTAACCCGACGCCTGAACCGTCACAATACACAGCATACCCCTCTGAACATTTTTGCAATGCTAACAATGGTGTTGACGTCAAATTGTTTTTCAATTCTTGGAAACTCTGCTCACAGACCTCGGTCCACTGGAATCTGGTTGCTTTCTGAGTCAATTTAGTCAAGTGCGTTGATAGGGTAGAAAAGTCCTCCACGAACCTCCTGTAATACCCGGCTAGACCTAGAAAACTGCGAACTTCTGTGGGAGTGGTAGGTCTGGGTCATGTCTTTACTGCCTCTATTTTCTGTGAGTCAACTTGAATTCAAGCCTCCGATACAATGTGGCCCAAGAAAGCTACGGAACTCAACCAAAACTCACATTTAGAGAATTTTGCATATAGCTGGTAGTCTCTGAGGGTATGAAATACTATCCGCAAATGATCCTTATGTTCTGATTCTGAGTGGGAGTACACCAAAATATCGTCAATAAACATGATCACAAGCAAATCTAAGTATGGACGGAAGACACTATTCATTAAGTCCATGAATACTGCTGGGCATTTGTCAACCCGAAGGACGTAACTAGGAACTCAAAATCACCATACCTGGTCCTGAAAGCTGTCTTCAGGATATCCTTCTCTTGCACTCGAACCTGATGGTATCCGGATGTCAGGTAAATTTTAGAAAAATATTTCGCCCCTTGCAGCTGATCAAACAAATCATCTATCCTGGAAAGCGGGTATTTATTTTTGATAGTTAATTTATTCTTCTGCCAATAATATATGCACATACAGAGAGAGCCATCTTTCTTTCTCACAAATAGAACTGTTGCACCCCACGGTGACGTACTTTGCCTGATAAAACCCTTATCTAACAAATCATCAATTGTTCTTTCAATTCCATCAATTCAGTCAGAGCCATTCCGTATGGATGGATGGATATAGGCTGAGTATCTGGCAGCAAATCAATAGAGAAATCAATTTCCCTTTCTGGAGGGATGCAAGGGAGTTCATCTGGAAACACATATGGAAATTTATTAACCACTGGGAGGGACTAAAGAGTCGGGGACTCTGCTTGCATATCCCTGACCCTAACAATATGATAGATACAACCCTTTGCTATCAACTTCTTTGCCCTAAGATAGGATATGAACTTACCCATTGACGTAGCTGTACTACCTCTCCATTCTCGCATTACCTCCCCCCAGAAATGGAGTCGAACGATTTTGGTCCAATATTCTACAGTAGCATAACACGGTGCCAACCAATCCATACCCATAATTATATCAAAATCAATCATCTCTAGCTCTACTAAATCTGCTGAGGTATGACGACCCACAATCTCTATTGTACAACCCCGATAAATTCTTTTAGCAATAATAGAGTCACTACGGGTGTAGATACTGAAAAAGGCCACTGAAGCAGTTCTGGAACTATATCAAACTTTCAGGCTACTAATGGAGTAACATATGACAGAGTAGATCCCGGATCTAGCAAAGCATAAATTGAGTGAGAAAAGACATCTAATATACCCGTCACAACATCTGACAATGACTCTAACTCCTGTCTCCCTGGTAGTGTATATGTGCGGTCCTGGACGCTGCCTGAGTTGGGTGCCCAAGATCTAGCTCGGCCCCTACCAGCTGGAGCTGAGGGTCCGTGCCCTGCAGAGGGTGTTGGGGTATAAGAACCTGCTGAAGACCTATCCTGCTGACTTTGGCTACTCTGGCTCTATTCGGACAATTTCTCATCATATTCCCCTTCAGCCCAAAAGAATGTTAGGCTGTGGAGCCATACCTGCACCTCCCCAGGTGCTTCTTGTGGCAAGTACTGCATCGTGGCACTACTAATTCTATCTGATCCGGTCCTCTCTACTGTTGTGAGCCTGATGCCCATGAACTCTCGCTGGGACCTAACTGTACCCGAAGATTTGATCTGCTATCCTGCAACTACTGGAACGAGGTCTTGGGAATCCTATATAATAAGCAAGGTCGGGGTCCACCCAAAAAATCCGCCTGAAAGTCTGCGGGCCTACCCCTCCGATGCTGCTCTTGACCTGCCTTCTCCATGGCATACTGACGCTGCCTGCACCCGTGAGATATCTATATCCTCTCGCAATGTGGCCATAATACATAACTCCACATACTCTGGTGCAAGTCCCATAATGAACCGATGCACCTTGGCTTGCAGGGTGTCAAGAAACAAGGGCGCATACCTGGCTAAGGAATCAAACCTCAATTCATATTCTCTGACGCTCATTCTACCCTGCTCTAGGTGCAAGAACTTCTCTACTCTGGCCTGCCGGACCTCTCGGTGCAAGTAATGATCTATGAAAGCCATAGAGAAAACAGGCCACGTAGGTGGAGGTGCATCTCTACGTCGGGATCTCTCCCAACTCTCGTACCACAAAACTGCTACATCTCGCAGTCAGAATACCTCAAGATCAACTAGTTTGGTAGATGAAGCATGCATAAACTATGGGGGACTCAGATAAAATCCTCTGCAACTGATCTATAAAATTCTGGTAGATGAGGCATGCATAAACTATGGGGGACTCAGATAAAACTATGGGGGACTCAGATAAAATCCTCTACAACTGATCTATAAAATTCTAGGGATCCTCTCTATGATCGGTCCCTGTAAACTATGGGGGACTCAGAGTAAGAAATTCATGAACTCTCGAGCTACTAGGCCCCTCAGCGAGCTCAGCGGCAGCTTGTACAACTGGAAGAGGCTGACGCTGGGCAACCATCATCTNATTGATTCGATGGTACTGGAATAGCTGGGGGTGGTACTGGTGTATCTACTGCCCTGGTAGAATCTGAGTGTGGTGGTGACTACTGGGGAGATCAAGGGGATGTCTCCCTGTCGCCCTCAGACCGGGTCGACCCTGATTTGGGCCCCCTACTGGTGCCCTCTCCTGCCATCATATCTAAATCTCGACCAGTCACAGCCCATCGTGCATCTAACATTTTTCTGTGTAAATAACAAAATAACGTAATCTTAGGGGATTACCCTACACAACTCACTCTATAGCATGACTAGAGGAGAAAGAAGAGTAACCAAACTATTATGTCTCATAGCCTCCTGTCTATAGAATGTGGTGCACAACACATCCATAGAAAAGACTCTACTTGACATGTCTTGCAGACTCACTGGGATATGACCAGCTCTGATAGCAAGTTTGTCACGCCTCGCCTTGGGGGGTATGACTAGCACCTGGTGCCCTGCTAGAGTTTGGACCGATCTAACTAGACCTATGCACTTCAGGTGCAAACTTACTTCTCAAATCAAGAAAACAACGGGCTATATCTCAGCTGTAAACACAGCCCTCGACCGACAAGGCCGCATAGCTACCTATAAACTAAAATTGCTACCCAAAAATAGATAATAATAGGGAGTCCTATACAGGCCGACAAGGCCACCATGCTATCTAGTTATAACTGAAATGAAAATCAGGTGAGTTACACATGCTATAGCCGACAAGGCCACTACTTAACAACTCAACAAGGCCCCACACGACCGTCATCACAAAATGAAACATACATCTGAGCCCCATACGGCAAATGGAAGACTAATCATAGGGTACTATACATCTTTAAGCCTCTAGGAGTAGAATAGTGGTCTAGACAGGGCTCTGACCTACCCATAAACTGAAAAATAAAAAAAGAGTAGACCTTCTAGCTACTAGCCCTAGAGGAAGGGAGCTGACTATACTGCTAACCCTAGCTGGAAGCTACGAAGGTCCTGGTCTATGCCTATTCGCACCTGCAGGCAAGTAATGCAGCACCCACGGAGGGCGTTAGTACAATATGCACCGAATATGTAAGGCAACAAAATAATAACTAAATGAGAGTTGAAGAACTGAAATAATCATATAGAAGGAAATAAGTTTAACCTAAATGATTTCTCTACCTATAGTATCTAATTAACAAGGCACACATATATACAAATAAGAACCTAAAAGGGCCCCCATAAGCCTGGAAGGTACAACCCATACAAGAGTAACCTACCTGGGCCAACATAAGCCTCGACAGGTACAAACAATATATGTTCCACTATTTGGTTGCTAATGATTGTAGTATACGGAAACTCAAAATGGCCCCCACAACCTCAATTTAATGGAACTCACTATGGCCCTCACGACCTCAATATAGTGGGACTCACTATGGCCCTCACAACCTTAATCTAATGAAACTCGCTATGGCCCTCGCAGCCTCAGTAGAATAGGACTCGATATGGCCCTCGCAACCTCTGTATAATGGAACTCAATATGGCCCTTGCGGCCTCAATATAACATATTCAATATGGCCCTCGCAGTCTTAATATAACATAACTCAATATGGCCCTCGCAGCCTCAGTATAACATAACTCAATATGGCCCTCGCGACCTCAATATAACAGNCGACCTCAATATAACAGAACTCAATATGGCCCTTGTAGCCTCAATATAACAGAACTCAATATGGCCCTCGCGGCCTCAATATAACAAAACTCAATATGGCCCTTGCGGCCTCAATATAACAAAACTCAGCTAATCAAAATAGATATGCCTTTGACTGTTTTACTAGGACTCAAACTGTATTACAATACTAAAGATGCTGACTTGCCGAAGGAATTTTCCTTAACATACCTTAATTCCGTCTTCCTCAGTAACTGGCAAGTTCCAACTGGTATTTAATAGCCCTTCCTAACTATAATCGTACTACTGAGAAAATGAGACTAGTTTCAGTACTAAATTCGGTATAATCAATAACTTATAGTACTAATATTGACTATACTTCAACTTAACGAAACACGACTGGAAATGTATAATTCCCCGAGAGTTCATAAGGGAGAAATACTTACTTGAAGCCTATGATTGTATAGAAATCAATTTGAAGAAATTCTGATAGATTTTGCTTGGCGGAGTTACGATTCGCCGGGCGAATTTCATGAAAATAACTCCATAGTAATGTTCCCTACGGGCTTAGGATTCAATACCCGACGTTAATTTAAATATGGACGACATTTCATAGCGTAAACAGATGAAAACCTCTCAATTCTCTAGACTTTTACTCTCTTTGACGGAATATGAAGTGTGGGAAATGATTCAACAACTAAAGGGACCTTATATATATACTTGAATGGTGGACAAGGGGTCCGTGGAACTTAAGGCCAGGAAGATGATCTCAAAGGGTTGCGTGTACCATTTAGTTAGGGTTAAGGATGCTACGTCAGAAACCCTAATTATCCAGTCCGTCCCAGTAGTATGTGAGTACCCAGAAGTCTTCCTAGATGCTTTACCGAGAATCCCTCCCTAGAAGGAGATTGATTTTGGTACTGACGTTCTACTCGATACGCAACCTATATCTATTCCTCCCTACAAAATGGCTCCAGCCGAGTTAAAGGAGTTGAATCAGCAGTTGAAAGACCTTTTAGATAAGGGGTTCATCAGACCGTGCAAATTCCTATGGGGTGCACCAGTTCTTTTTGTTCGAAAGAAGGATGGTTCTCTTCACATGTGTATTGATTATCTGCAATTGAACAAATTCACCATCAAGAACATGTGTCCACTCCCTAGGATTGATGATTTGTTTGACCAGCTTCAGGGTGCTAAATGCTTTTTGAAGATAGATCTCAGGTACCAATACCATCAGCTCAGGGTTTAGGAGAGTGACATTGCAAAAACAGCCTTGAGGATGCAGTATGGTCACTATGAGTTTGTAGTTATGTCTTTTGGATTAACGATTGCTCCTACATCTTTTATGGATTTGATGAACATGATGTTCAACCCATACTTGGTTATGTTCGTGATCGTATTTATTGATGACATCCTTATATACTCATGGAGTGAGGAGGAGCATGCTGCTCATTTAAGGGTGGTACTAAAGACTCTCAAGGATCGCCAACTATATGCAAAATTAGCAAGTGCGAGTTTTGGTTGAACTCAGTGGCATTCTTGGGCAGTGTGGTATCAAGTGAGGGCGTAAAGGTGGACTCCTAGAAAATAGATGCAGTGAAGAATTGGCCTAGATCGGTGAATCCTTCAAACATCAAGAGCTTCTTGGGCTTAGCTGTCTACTACCGGAGATTTGTTGAGGGATTTTCATCTATTGCAGCGCCATTGATCAAATTTACCCAAAAGAAAGTGAAGTTCTAATGGTCGGAGGCATGTGAGATACGCATTCAAGAGTTGAAGACTCAACTTACCTCAGCTCCGGTGTTAACCCTACCGGAGGGTACCAATGGGTTTGTGGTGTATTGCGATGCTTCTAGAATTGTCCTTGGTTGTGTTGATGAAGCATGCTAAAGTGATAGCACACACTTTCAGACAGTTGAAAGTTCATGAGAAGAATTACCCGACCCATGATCTTGAATTGGCAGCAGTGGTATTTGCATTGAATATTTGGAGACACTATTTGTAAGGGGTCCATGTAGATGTGTTTACGGACCAAAAGAGCCTACAATATGTGTTTACCCATAAGGATCTAAATCTACGCCAAAGGAGGTGGTTGGAGCTACTCAAGGATTATGACATGAGTGTCCTTTGTCATCTAGGTAAGGCCAATGTAGTAGCAGACACACTTAGTAGACTCTCCATGGAGAGTGTGTCTCATGTGGATGAGGGGAGGAAGAAGTTGGTGAAGGGTATGCATCAATTTGCAAGATTGGGAGTTCATTTAGTTGACTCGACCGATGACGGTGTTATTGTTCAGAATAGATCAGAATCGTCCTTGGTGACTGATGTAAAAGCTAGACAAGATGAGGACCCTATTTTGGTAAATTTAAATGAAACTGTTTAGAACTAGAAGGTAGAGGTCTTCTCTAAAGGGGGATATGGTTTGCTTCGATATCAGGGTCTCTTGTGTGTCCAACACGTTGATGATTTGAGAAGTCGGATGTTGCATGAGGCTCATGATTCCAGATATTCGATACATCCAGGTGCCACCAAGATGTACCGTGATGTACAAAAAGTCTGTTGGTGGAATGGCATAAAGAAAGACATCTTGGAATTTGTAGCTTCGTGTCTAAACTGTCAGCAAGTGAAGGTTGAGCCCATAAGACCAGGAGGTGTGCTTCAAGATATTTGTATCCCTACTTGGAAGTGGGAAAAAATCAATATAGACTTCATCATAGGGTTGCCTCGCACTCGTCAGCAATATGAATCCATTTGGGTGGTCGTGGATAGGTTGATCAAAGCCGCTCATTTTATACTGGTTAAAACCACTGATTCCGTAGAGGATTATGCCATACTATACATTCGAGAGCTAGTTCGGTTGCATGGAGTGCCCTTGTCCATCATATCAGATGGAGGTACCTAATTTACCTCTTAGTTTTGGAGGTCGTATCAAAAGGGACTGAGTACTCAGGTCAAGCTCAGTACAACATTTCACCCGCAAATGGATGGTCAAGCGGAGCAGACAATTCAAACTCTCGAGGACTTGTTGAGAGCATGTGTGATTTACTTCAAGGGTAGTTGGGATGACCATTTGCCTTTTATTGAGTTTGCTTACAATAATAGCTATCATTCCAGCATTCGGATGACTCTTTTTGAGGCTCTCTATGGGCGGAGATGTAGATTACCTATTGGTTGGTTTGAAGTCAGTGAATATGCAATGATAGGACCAAATTCAGTCCATGAGACTATGGAGAAAGTTCAGCTCATACGGGACAAGTTGAAAATAGCTCAAAGTCACAAAATGTCCTATGCCGATGTGAGAAGGAGGGAACTTGAGTTTGAAGTTGATGATTGGGTGTTTTTGAAGGTGTCTCCCATGAAGGGAGTGGTGAGATTCAGAAAGAAAGGAAAACTCAGTCCCCATTATGTTGGCCCATACTGAATTTTGAAACAGTTTGTCAAGGTAGCATATGAATTGGAGTTGCCCTCAGAATTAGCTTAAGTCCATCTAGTTTTCCATGTATCACTCTTAAAGAAGTGTTTGGGTGATCCGACTGTAGTTGTTCTGGTGGAGAGTGTGGGTGTGAGAGACACTCTTAGCTATGAGGAGATTCCAGTGGAGATATTGGATCGACAGGTTTGGAAGCTAAGGAACAAGGAAGTAGCTTCAATCAAGGTTTTATGGAGGAATCAACATATTGAGAGAGCTACGTGGGAAGCTGAAGCAGATATGATGGCTAAATACCCACATCTATTCCCTTCCGACTCAATTTTAGCTTGAGGTATCAGTTTTGTCCTAAAACTTTATTCAGTTTCATGTTCAATTCATGTGCCTCAGGTTCTTTCATGTAAAAGTACGTATCTATGTTTCATGAATCTAGTTAAGTGATGTAGTTAAAATCAGAGTCAGTCACTCTATCAGTTTTCAACATGTATGCTCGGTATTTGAATATGGTGATTTCATTTCCCTATTTTCTCTATGTTTTCCCACATTCGAGGACAAATGTTCCCAAGGGGAAGATATTGTAATACCCTGGAAGTGCCTACGAATAGACCCGGATTTGAAAATGAAAAGTAGTAGAAATCAGAAATCTATGAATGGGTCGTAGTACGGGTCGTTAGTGGTACCAACGACCCGTTGGATGTGTATGTGGTGAGGTACTGCAGGTTTGGAGTTGGAAGTAATGGGTCTAGGAAATGACCCATGGATTGAAAAAATGAGTCGTTTGATGGGGTCGTTGTGAGACTGGTCCTTGGTCAAGGAGGAAGTAACGAGTCATAGAATGACCCATTGCAGGTAACAACAGGCCATTGTCAGCAGCCGTTTAAAGGGTACCAACGTTAAGGCAGTGGTGACGATGACTGGTAATGACAAGTCATTCGAGCTAGCCACGACTCGTCCGGTCCGATCGTGGTGGGGATCTTAGACCTGAATTCAGGGTGCAACAACGAAGGGTAGTAACGGACCGTGGGAGCTAGCAACGGACCGTTCTGACATCCGTAGTCATTGGCAGAACAGTTTTTTCAGGAAATACATTAAGGGTATTTTCATCATTCCCAAGCCCTAGGGTCCTAAACTACATTGTTTTAAGCTCGAAATAGGGAGTTTTAAGAGGGGTAAGTTTATTCTAGGCTCATTCACATTCATGCATGCAAGTGTAGAAGTCTAGAGAGGTGATCAATCTCAAATTCTTTCAAGTTTTCATCAATTCTTCATTGGGTAATCAAGGGTGTTGTAGAATCTGATTCTCTCAGGTATGTATGGTCATGAATGGGTGAATATGTTCACACCAATGCCCACTCCCTATAATTCATGAATTTCTATTGTTAATTCTATGGGGTATTATCTCAATTCCTATGAAATCTTTATGATTTATCTATGGGTTAATTCCCCTCATGTATAACTTCATGATTTACGAAGCATGGGAAGATTTTATGACTATTTCAAATAAAAAAAACTTATGGATTTAAATCTCTACAAACTATGCCTAATTAGTCATGTTTTATGGAAATTCAAGTTATGATTCTACTTGCATTTCGATGTTCATTAACCCATTATGATTTATGACTTATGATATGATTTCTCTCAAATGGTCATTATGAATTTATGAGGTATCAAGTGTATACATATTTTACAAGTATGCATGGATTTTACGAGTTATGGATTTATGACTTTATGGCCAAATTCATGGGCCCTTGTTCATGGATAAACATGTATTTTAAATGAGGATCAATGATGATGTTATTTTTTTGGCCATACATTTCATGAATGATGTTACGGTTACTATACGAGCCTCATGTGCGTGTCTTTGAGAGCAGTGTCTAGCACCGAGTAGCCTAGCATTCAAAGGACTATTCCTGTGTCTCAGAACTACTTGCTACCTAGGTTTTTATATATATATTCCAATATTAAAGTATCCCCTCTTTGTGATATCACATACTGCACGTCCCTTGCCCCACAAGCCTGGGACGACTCTGCCCACTTGAGTGAGATAGTTGTGGCATCATGTAAGGCTCTACCATGATGGTGTTGGTTAGGACGAGTCCTCCCACTGTTCCCCATGATTTATGTATGGTTATGATTATATACTTTGGCTCAAGTCATGTTTGATAAAGCTTTTCTCTTATGATTATGATTATGAACGATTTTCGAATGTTTTGAAAACCTTGAGCCTTATGTTTGCATTATGATATTTATGTTATGATCATGTTAGCCTACTCTTATGAACTTTTATGTATTTTAAATATACGTTTAACTTACCTTGCATACTTGGTACATTCCATGTACTGACCGCATACTCTATGTTGTATCGTTTTATGATACAGGCTCCGATCGTCAGACTTAGCCTCGTCACTAGTCATCTTTCGGAGTTAGCACCTAATCTCTATTGGTGAGTCCTCATCTCCCGAGGACCATGTGTTATCAGATATCTTTGTACTTTTAGTTTTCAGACTTTTCAGGTTAGTTGGGGGTGTTGTCCCATCAACCCATCAGATATGTTAGAGACTTTCAGATTGTATGTAGTTATCAGCTAGCCATGTATGAAGTGAATTCCTATTCCGATGCTATGTTATGATTTAACTTCCGCTATGTTATTATGTAGAGTCTTCCACTTTATTTGATTGAGTTAGATGTATGGTCATGCCATGGGTCTACTTGGAGTCTCTTGGGTCTCCTTATCTATTATCTCAATCCGGGCCTATGTTCGGGTCGTGACATGCATAATGAAGCCCTGCTTGCTGAACAAGCCCTTAATCACCTACTCTTTTTATCTCAATTGGCATTGGTCATTGATAAATCAAATATATCCGGAGTGAGAGCTATAATTAAATATGGTAATAGTAGTGCCATGTGGAAAGGAAATTAGGTTGAACGAATATTCAATGGGAAAACGACAAGGATCTGGACCTAAGTCAAAATCTTTGACAACATTCTACCAAAGGAAGTTCGTTGTAGCAGACGGCTGTCTACTATAGCAGGGCCGCTGTAACGAGAGAGGTCTACTCTAGCGAGTCTACTATAACAAAGATGGTCCGTTACGGTGATGACCGCTGTAGCAGAAAGGGGTCCTGCTACAGCCGAAGTCGTCGTCCCTAACAGACCTTTGACCCTAACAATGGCGGACCAATTTTGAACCTCGATTTTTCTGCGGAATGATTATAGATAGGGAAAGGGGAGGATACCCCCAAGCCCCATAACTATGTATTCAACCCAATATCAATCTCCTTCAAGCCTTAAGGGCTCGAAAAAATTCAAACCACCACCCTAACCAAAACCCACCATCTCTAGTAAAAAAAAAACCCATGAAAACCATCAATAGCATGCAGAGAATGATATAGATGACTTGAGAACGTAAGAAAAATAGCATGCTTCAAGAATCTTACCCATTACTGAAAAATAAAAATAATCTTCCCCACCCCAACATCAACCAAAACCGTGCCTAGAGGCCTAAAAATTCAATCCTTGTAGAGTAAATTAAGTGGTAAAGTTGTGGGAATGATGAATACCTGATGGAAACGAGTAGAGTCACGGGAGAGTGGATAGGATTTGCCCAAAATTTGTAGTTGGAAATGTGAGAAATGAACCAAAACCATTGCTCTACCTCCTTTAAACTAATCAACATTCTACTGTAGCAGATAGTTTCTCGTTGCAGGGAGACCACTATAGCTGTAAGAGTCTCGCAACAACGGTCTGATTTATCCAGTGTGTCTCCATACTTTCTAATGTTTACTAGGGTCATAAAAAATCCCCAGTCCTTGATAAGGAAAGTCATTTAAGCGAGTGTAGTAATTTAAAAAGTTGCATGAGCGATGAGAGGGGTATGTGAGTTACAATATGAGAAATACAGAAGAACAGGAGAAATTTTGTAAATTTGAATGAGGAATAGTTGGGTACAATTCTCATGAGCAGTAATTCTTCCCAAATAGGAAAACGGGAATAGGATAATCAAATTTGTGTGTAACCCTTGTGTAATATGCTCGTTAGCATTCCTAACTCCTCGGAAAGTAGGGTCTGGTGGAAATACTGGTTAAATTCGAAAGGGATAATGATAAGATCACGGTAGGAAGAGAGTCACTATAATTATAAGCCCGCACATATTTTGATCACCATGCGATAAAAAATCCTTTCTTGTCCCGTGAAGTCGTTTGTGGATGAATGGTTATTTAATTAGTATCTGATGTAATGACCTATCTGATTGTTAGAGAGCCTTGGTGATGTTGGCATAAGAATTTAGAATTTTTATGGGCCTATATTTATTTTGTCACATAAAAGAAATTGTTTTGTAAATGATTTAATGGGCTGAGTTAAAAATTTAGAGGGCCCAGGTGGTAGGGTCGCTGCGACGGGTACTCCTTCACTGTAGTGGGACCATTTTAACCAAAGAAACGAACTAGAACTCAGTATTTTTCCAACTTTTAAGACCTAGATCCTATTGTAACAAGGATCAGTCATTAAAATGTCAAAGAACTAAAGTTTAGTAACACTAACTAAGGAAAAAAACAAGGTGGATAGAAAAAAAACAAGGTGGATAACTAAAGTCCACCATCCTTCCCAATGATTCTCTGCAAGAACACCAAGGCTCAGTTTAGGAATTGTCATGACCCGAACATACACCCGGATTGTAGACTCGGGACAAGGGACCCCGAGGGACCCCAAATCGATCCATGGCTCATGCATACAACTAATCTCATTCAAATAAGTGGGATGATAATCATAAAAACATAGCGGAACGTAATCATAGCATAACATTAGAAAATACTGGACATACACATAAGGTGAATACTACACATGGTCTAAAAGCCTCTACAACATACGAGTGGCTAATGGGATAACATCCCCAACTAACCTGAACAATAGTGAAACTTAAGATAACATAAAAGCCTGTAAAACATCCCTCGAAATATGAGGACTCGCCAATAAGCTGAGAACGTAAGCTGAGATGGACTAAGGATGAGGATGAGCCTGAGATTCGGACCCAATATCATGAAATGATAAAACATAGAAAGTATGCGGGCAGTACGTGGAACGTACTGAGTATGCAAGGTAAGTAAAACGGACATTAAAAAGTAAAATAAAACCCATAAGTAAACGTAGGAGAAGGACATCATGCATATATCATAAACTCCGTAAGAAAACATAAGGCTCAAGGCTTTCAAATCATTCACAAAGCATTCATAATCATAATCGTAAGTAAACATTATCAATACGTAACTTGAGCCAATAACATAGACATATAAATGAATTAAACATGCTGAACAATGGGAGGACTCGTCATAACCGACACCATCATGGTAGAGCCTTTTATGATTCCCCACTGTCTCTCTCAAGCGGGCAGAGCCGACCTTGGCTTGCCAGGCAAGGGTAGTGCATAAGGCGTGATATCACATTTGAGGGGATCATTATCAATACATCATATCATTTAGAAACCCACGGTGGCACGTGGTTATGAGACACCGGCATAGTCCTTCGAACGTCGGGCTTCTCGGTGCTAGACACGGCTCCCAAAAACATGCATATAGGCTCATACATAAATCATAACATCATTCATTAAGATTCATTGGCTAAAATATAACATTTATCATCATTGACCACCTTTAAAACATGGTTAGCCAAGAATCAAGGCCCTTTCCATTGGCCAACATCATAAATCGATAAATCATCTAATTCATTTCATAAATCATTCTTTAACATGCGGCATTGACCAATACTTCATCATATTCAATTCTTTAAAAATTTGCTCATAAACATGGGTAACTTGAATTCATGCTTTTCCGTCATCAATAAATTCAAAATATTGCATATTCATTTTAAATCATAACTTTCATGAACTTTCATCAAATGGGCATTTTGGAATTAAAAGCTTGAAACATATTTTTAAAGAGAATAATAATAAAACCTGCCCATCATTCATAATTCAAAAATTACAACTCAATTAAATCATACCATAAAGAGAAATCACATTTTCATGCATTTGATTAAAACCCCATAGACTTGAATAGGAGGATTCATAATTTTCAATTGAAATTTTGGCATGGGTGGGGAAGAATTTCACCCATTCTAAAACCCTACATACCTGGAAATGGATTGACTCAAACTTCCTTGAATACCCACAAAGAAATTGATTGATACTTGGGGAAGAAGACCTTGAATCTCCCAAAAATCTCTCTAAAGTTCTTACATGAGAATGGGCATGCAATAAGGACTTAACTCCTCTTATCACACTTAGAAAATATCCAAAAATATGTAGTTTAGGGTCTAAAAGCATGGAAAAATCGGAAATACCCTTAAAATTATTTCCCTGAAAACTGTCTCGGACGGACCAACGACTGACCCAACGGGTCGTTGAAACATACCATGACTCATGGTATCGGGTCGTCAGGTCCATTGCCTCATAACAAATCTCAGATCCTTCCCATGACTCGTCAGGACGAGTCGTTACTTCAAACCACGGGTCGTTGAATTGACCGTCATCAACTCCTTGACCAATCTGACTTCCCTTTACACGAGCCTCACCACGACTCATGGTGCCTTCCAACGGGTCATGGTCTCCATCCGTTGAATGCACTAGAAACCTTAAACCACAAGCAACGACTTAAAACAATGGGTCGTTCCTCCTCACCACGAATTGTGGGATTCCCCATTGTTTCTCCCTTAGCCTAATCTAGTCCTTCCAACGACCGGTTACAACGACTCGTTGGTCCTGACAACGAGTCGTTACACCATTCATTGTCTTTACTGCTCCCCTGAACTTCCAAAACCACGACTGCTTTCGATGACTCGTGGTATCCATCCACGAGTCATTGAGTCATTCGTTCTGTGGTATTTTGCCAGTTTTTATACACTTTTCAAATACAACTCCCGAGTCTATTCTTAGGCCTTTCCGGGGTATTACAATATATCCCCCTTGGAAACATTCATCCTTGAATATAGGAAACAAGTAGAAAACAGAAACATACAACTTATCATAGCTGCATACTGATCATTTTAACCGAATTTTTTACGGAATGACTACCTCCAAATCAAACCACATAGCTGAACTGATCTTATACTTCACATACACTTTCATACATATAAATGAAACTTACACACATGAATTGAATATGAAAACTAAATAGATTCATAGGACAAAATTGATACCTCAAGTCAGAACTGACCTGGTAGAGAATAAATGTGGATATCTAGCCATCATATCTGCTTCGGCTTCCCATGTAGCTCCCTCAACATGATGATTTCTCCATAAAACTTTAACCGAAGCTACTTATTTATTTCTCAACTTCTGAACCTGACGATCCAAGATCTCAATGGGAATTTCTTCATAACTGAGGCTGTCTTTTACTCCAATGCAGTCTAACGGGACTACTAAAGATGGATCACCCAAGCACTTTTTCAAAAGTGACACATAGAAGATGGGATGAACTAAAGATAACCTCGATGGCAAGTCCAACTCATACGCCACCTTACCAACTCTCCTCACAACCCGATCGAGACCAACACAGCGGGGACTGAGTTTCCCCTTCTTCCCGAACCGCATGACTCCCTTCATGGGAGACAACTTTAAAAATACTCAGTCATCCACATCAAACTCCAAATCCCTTCTCCTCACATCAGCATACGATTTCTGACGACTCAAAGCAGTTTTTAACCGATCCCTTATCATCTGAACCTTCATCATCACCTCGTGAATCGAATATGGTCCTATCATAGTTGCCTTGCCAACCTCAAAACATTCGACAGGATATCTACACCTTCGCCCGTAAAGAGCCTCAAACGGTGCCATCTGGATAGTGGAGTGATAAATGTTATTATAGGCGAACTCGATCAAAGGCAAATGATCATCCCAAATACCTTTGAAATCCATAACACATGCCCCAACATATCCTCGAGGGTATGAATGGTTTGTTCTGCCTGGCCATTTGTTTGCGTATGGAAGGCTGTACTGAACATAACCTGCGTCCCAAGTCTTTTTTGAAAAGAACACCAGAATTAAGAGGTAAACTGAGTACCTCGGTCTGAAATAATAGACGAGGGAACTCCATTAAGTCGAACCAACTCCTGAATATATAACTTAACATAATCATCCGCTGAATCTGTGGTCTTAACCGGTAGGAAATGTGCAGCCTTTGTTAACCTGTCAACCACTACCCAAATGGAGTCGTATTTTCGGCGAGTACGGGGTAGACCTGTAATGAAATCCATACTTATTTCCTCCCACTTCCAAGTGGGAATGCTAATATCCTGAAGTACACCTCCCAGCCTTTGATGCTCGACTTTCACTTGCTGACAGTTGGGACATTTAGGTACGAACTCCGCAATATCCTTCTTCATACCATCCCACCAATGGATTTCTTGCAAGTCCCGATACATTTTCGTGGATCCTAGATAAATAGAATAGCTGGTACCATGTGCCTCATGCAATATCCAAACTCTCAAATCATCAACATCTGGACACATAGATGACCCTGGTGTCATAGCACACCATCTCCCCCTTGTGAGAAAACCTCCACCTTTTGACTCTACACCGCCTCCTTCAGCTTCCTCAACATTGGATCCTCATCTTGCATGGATTTAACATCAACCACCAAGGATGATTTTGACCCGTTATGTACAACAATACCGCCATCAGTCAAGTCGATCAATCTAACTCCCAGTCTTGCAAGTTGGTGGACATCCTTCACCAACTCCTAATTTCCCTCATCCACGTGGGACACACTCTGCATAGAGAGTTTACTAAGCATAACCGCAACCACATTAGCCTTTCCCAAGTGGTAGAGGACACTCATGTCGTAGTCCTTTAGTAACTCCAACCACCTCCTTTGCCGAAGATTTAGATCTTTCTGTGTGAAAACATATTGCAAACTCTTGTGATCCGTAAATACATCCACGTGGACCCCATACAAGTAATTTCGCCATATCTTCAATGCAAACACCACTACGACCAACTCAAGATCGTGGGTCGGATAATTCTTTTCATGAACTTTAAGCTGTCTTGAGACGTATGCTATTACCTTCCCATGCTGCATCAATACACATCCCAGTCCGAATCTCTAAGAATCACAATACACTACAAAGCCATCAGTGCCCTCGGGTAAAGTTAATACTGGTGTTGAAGTGAGTTGGGTCTTCAATTCCTGGAAGCTTTTCTCACAATCCTCTGACCATTGGAACTTTATATTTTTCTGAGTCAACTTGGTCAATGGTGCCTCAATAGACGAGAAACCCTCAATGAATCTCCGGTAGTAGCCTTGCTAGGCCCAAGAAACTCAGAATTTCTGAAGGATTCACCGGACTAGGCCAATATTTCACCGTTTAAATTTTCTAAGAATCCACCCTTATGCCCTCACTCGACACCACATGGCCCATAAATGCCACCGAGTTCAGCCAAAATTCACACTTGCTAAACTTTGCATATAGCTGACGATCTTTGAGGGTCTGAAGTACTACCCTCAGGTGAGCGGCATACTCCTCCTCGCTCTGCGAGTATATAAGGATGTCATCAATGAACACAATAACAAACATATCCAAATATACCTTGAATACCCTTTTCATTAGGTCCATAAAAGCTGCAGGGGCATTGGTTAGTCTGAAAGACATAACAACAAATTTGTAGTGACCATACCGAGTCCTGAAAGCGGTCTTTGGGATGTCACTCTCCCAAACTCTGAGCTGGTGATACCCGGACCTGAGATCAATCTTGGAAAAGAACTTGGCACACTGAAGATGGTCAAACAAATCATCGATCCTAGGTAAGGGGTACCTGTTCCTAATGGTAACCTTGTTCAATTGCCGATAGTCAATACACATGCGAAAGGACCCGTCCTTCTTTCGAACAAATAGAACTGGTGCACCCCATGAATACTGGCTCGGTCTAATGAAGACCTTATCCAACAGATCCTTTAACTGATCCTTCAATTCCTTTAGTTTGGTTGGGTCCATCCTATAGGGAGGAATAGATATAGATTGCATATCTGGTAATCGATAAATATTGAAATCAATTTCCCTCTCTAGGGGAACACTTGGCAAATCATCAGGAAACACCTCCGAATACTCGCACACCATCGGAACTAAATGAATAGTCGGGGTCTCAGACTCCACATCCTTAACCCTAACTAGGTGGCACATGCAGCCTTTAGAGATCATCTTCCTGGCCTTAATATAGGAAATGAACTGACCTACTAGTACCGCCGAACTACCCTTCCACTCCATCACTGACTCATTCGAAAAATGAAATTCCACCATTCGGGTCCTACAACTAATCGAAGCATAACATGAAAACAACCAATCCATGTCAAGAATAATGTCAAAGTAAGTCATGTATAAATCTACAAGGTCTGCGGAGGTAACCTTATGCAACACAATGACCGGGCATTCTCTATACACCCGCTATGATCGAATCACCAACAAGGGTCAAAACTGAAAATGGTTCTTACAAGGTCTTGGGACTAACTCCAAGGCTACTATCAATGTAAGGAGTCACAAAAGACAAGGTAGATCAAGGATCTAGCAAGGCATAAATATACCAGTGACCACGTCTGCCGATGTCTCCAACTCCCGGTGTGAGGCAAGGGCATAGAATCGGTTTTGGCGCTGTCCGCCACCTCCACTAGTCGATGCTCCCTGTGGAGCAGAATGGCCTAGAGATGCTGCTGTCCTCGTGGTCTGTGCATGACCCCTATCATCACCCCATCTAGCATATGGGCATGCTCGGCCCATGTGCCCTGATCTACCACACCTATAGCAGACATCTTAGCCGAGCAGGCACTCCTCGACGTTACTCTTGCCGCACTTCCCGTAAGTTGGAGAGGTATACTCTAACTGGTTGCCCCTCTGATACCTCGACCCTGAAACCCTGCTCCTCTGATCACCCTTGGGTCTAGATGGAACACTAGCTGATGATGGTGCTGGGGCTAGTGACCTTTGCTGAAACTATGGATGGTAGCCACCACTGGACCTCAGATGTGAAAACCCATGGCTGTCCGTCCGAGCCCTCTTTGCCTTCCTCTCCCTCGCATGAGCCGTCTCCATATGCTAGGCGTACAACACTATGTGAGGAAAGTCCATATCCTGGTGGAGCATAGCAGTCCTGCAATCCTTTTCTAAATAACCAGCCATACCCTAAACGAATCGGCTCATCCACGCCCTCTGATAGATCACTAACTCTGGGGCGTACTTTGACAAATGAGTGAACTCAAGAGAATACTCCAGCACTGTCATCTTTCCCTGCTTGAGGTTCACAAACTCAGCTGCCTTCAGCTCCCTCATCTCCCGAGGGAAGAACCTGTTGACAAAGGCCATGTAGAACTCATCCCAGCTGATAGGGCCCGCTCCTGCTGCCCTATTGTCCTTCTATTGCTTGTACCAAATATGAGCGACCTCTTTTAGCTGATAAGAGGCCAAGTCAACACACTCCCCATTTGTCACCCCCATAACCTGAGTGACCTTCAAGGTCCCTTCAATAAACTCGTATGGATCCTTAACCACCTTTGATCCCGTGAACTCATGAGGGTTCATCCTCTAGAAGTCTCTAATCCGAGCGGCCGCTGCATTTCCATTCTGTGGGACTTGCGCAATAGCCTGCTGGTTGACTTGAGCGGTCATGGCCTGCGCCAACATCTGAATAGCCGCCTGAAACTAAATGTAGGCAGTTGGCTCTGGTGCCTGGTGCTCCTGAACATGTAAATCTTATTGATGTCCATGGTCATTTCCATATCTTTTGACTTCATCATTTCTATTCCTCCTTCCGTTCATTCTTCTAGGAGCCATAATTCTGTAATCGCGAATCGCACGAGTAAGAAGGATGTAGAGGTTTTTCAGCGCACGACATCGAACATGAAAGAAGGGAACATTTCCTAAACGTCTAGTAGCCTCTTTGTCATAAGTGTGGTGCGCTTCACACCCATGAAAAAGACTCTACTTAACGCGGCTTTCATACACCCTAGGACACCTCAAACCTACTTCTCTAATACCAAGTTTGTCACGACCCGAACGTACACTCGACTCATACACACGGGACAAGAGACCCCGAGGGACCCGAAGTCGACCCCTGGCTCATGAATGCAACTAATCTCATTCAAATAAGCGGGATGATAATCATAAAAACAAAGTGGAACGTAATCGTAGCATAACATTAGAAAATACTGGGCGTACACATAAGCTGAATTCTACACATGGTCTGAAAGCCTCTACAACATACGATGGGTTGATAGGACAACATCCCCAACTAACCTGAACAATACTGAAATGTAAGATAACAAAAAAGTATGTCGAACAACCCTCGAAACATGAGGACTCACCATAAGCTGAGAACATAAGCTGAGATGAACTAAGGATGAGGATGAGCCTGAGATACGAACCTTGTATCATGAAATGATACAACATAGAAAGTATGCGGTCAGTAGGTGGAATGTACTGAATTTTCAAGGTAAGCAAAACGGACATTCAAAAGTAACATAAAACTCATAAGTAAGCGTAGGAGAAGGACATCATGCATATATCATAAACTCTGTAAGAAAACATAAGTCTCAAGGCTTTCAAATCAATCATAATCATTCATGTTCATAATCATAAGTAAACTTTATCAATACATAATTTGAGCAATTAACATAAACATATCAATGCATAAAACATGCAAAACAATAGGAGGACTCGTCATAACCGACACCATCATGGTAGAGCCTTTTATGATGCCCCACTGTCTCGCTCAAGTGGGCAGAGCTGACCCTGGCTTGCCAGGAAAGGGTCGTGCATAAGGCGTGATATCACATTTGATGGGATCATTATCAATACATCATATCATTTAGAAACCCACGGTGACACGTGGTTATGAGACACCGGCGTAGTCCTTTGAACTCCGGGCTGCTCGGTGCTAGATGCGGCTCCCAAAAATATGCATATAGGCTCATACATAAATCATAACATCATTCATTAAGATTCATTGGCTAAAATATAACATTTATCATCATTGATCCCCTTTAAAACATGGTTAGCCAAGAATCAAGGCCCTTTTCATCGGCCAAAATCATAAATCGATAAATCATCTAATTCACTTCATAAATCATTAATCATTCTTTAACATGTGGGCATTGTCCAATACTTTATCATATTCAATTCTTTCAAAATATGCTCATAAACATGGGTAACTTGAATTCATGCTTTTCCGTCATCAATAAATTCAAAATATTGCATATTATTCAAAATATTGCATATTCATTGTAAATCACAACTTTCATGAACTTTCATCAAATGGGCATTTTGGAATTAAAAGCTTGAAACATGATTTTTAAAGAGAATTATAATAAAACTTTCCCATTATTTATAATTCAAAAAGTAAAACTCAATTAAAGCATACCCATAAAGAGAAATCACATTTTCATATATTTGAGTAAAACCCCATGTACTTGGAGGTTTCATGATTTTAAATTGAAATTTGGGAATGGGTGGGGAAAAGTTTCACCCATTCTAATACCTACATACTCGAAATGGATTGACTCAAAGTTTCTGAACACCAACAAAGAAATTGATTGAAACTTGGGGAAGAAGACCCATAATCTCCCAAAACCTCTCTAAAGTTCTTCGCATGAGAATGGGAATGCAATAAGGACTTAACCTCTTATCATGCTTAGAAAATATCCAAAACGTACATAGCTTAGGTCTAAGAGCATGGAAAAGTTGGAAATGCCTCTTAAAATTATTTCCCTAAAAACTATCCCGGACTCCGACCAACGATCGAACCAATGTGGTCAGGCAACATAGCACGACTCGTGGTATCGAGTCATCGGTCCACTCCTCACAACATGTCTCGATCCTTTCCCATGACTCATCAAAGACGAGTCGTTACTTCAAACAATGGGTTGTTGAATCGACCGTCTTCAACTCCTTGACCAATCCGACTTCCCTTTCCACGAGCCTCACCACGACTGTGGTGCCTTCCAATGGGTTGTGGTCTCCATCCGTTGAATGCACCTGAAACCTTAACCCACAAGCAATGACTTAAACAATGGGTTGTTCCTCCTCACCACGAAACATGGGATGCCCCATTGTTTCTCCTCATCCTAACTAGCCCTTCCAACGACTCTGCTACAATGACTCTTTGTTCCTTACAAGGAGTCTTTACACCGTCCGTTGTCTTTATCGCTCCTCAATCTCTTCACCACACTTTCCTGACGATTTCAGGTATCCACCTACCTAGCCATTGAGCTGCCTGCTCCAGGGGTATTTTCTTCATGTTTTTCTTCACTTTTCAAATTCAACTCCCGAGTCTATTCTTAGCCTTCCTTGTATTACTGAATGCACCCCCTATCAAGCTGTGAGAGCAAAGATGATTCCTGTATAGGTTATGACTTATCTTCGTGTTATACTTTTAATTAGTGAATCATATACGTATAATATTGATGTGCAATATTATAGGTAATGAATTATATAACTCCGACTTTACATTTTGGTATAACCTCAGTAAATATAATTGTAAGTGTGGGAAAAATAATCATAATATGAGGATACGTGGAAGGGTGAGGTCCTAGTTAGAAATATAACAATGGGGTAGCTGAAAAATTTTGATGTTATATTCTTGATAATATATTTTTGAGGTTATGTTCTTGATGATGTTCTTGGCGATATATTCTTGATGGCATATGGTAGGTGGTCTGGTCTTGATTGTATAATTTGATGGTATATTCTTATGTATATTTGTAGTAATATGAATAAAGAAAGCACATGAGGTGACAAAACTAGCTATTATAGTATGATGAAAGATATCATGAACTTATTACTTTGGATCAATGTAAAATCGGTAGTATGAATTAACTTCCTAAAAATAAAATCGAGGAAAGAAAGAATGAGTATTTGTGAGAATTCGTAGTTAGCAAGGTTGAGTAATTAAGTCTAGGTTGCAATCGAATGATTACTTCGCATTGGTGTAATTCCTCTGAGAATAAAACATATAATGGGGCTGGCGATGGGCTGAGTGAATTACTACGAAATAGAAACCATTGGAATAATGTGATGCTTAATATTGAAAGAATTTGATTTTGTGAGAGACCCTTATGTGAGACGGTTGGGAAAGTTGAACCGATGAATTTTTAAGGTCACTTTGTCTAATTAATTTTTGGGATAGATGATGTGAGACTTGAAAACAAATTAAATAACCTAAAAGATAGTAGGTTATAGTTAATGAGGAATCGTGACTTTATTTAATGATCTATATATGTTATGATTTGATGAACATAATTAATAGATTCGACATTGATTGTGCTACAATTTATGGTGATTTTTTATTCTTTTGGGAATAAACTTCCGTGAGATGTATAAATTGTGGTTGATATTGTGATTTGAGGTGCATTTGTGATAATCAATGTATGTCACGACTCAAGAACGACCTCGCATCATAACACGGACATGTAACCACGAGTGGCTCCAAGCTAACCAATGGTACATACATAACATGATTATAAGAATAACAAAGTGGAAATAAACTTTAAGACAACATAAGTGGAAGTCTCGCATATCATAAAAACATAAGCATGTATACGAGTCAACAAATACCGAATCATCTATACATAATCGTCTAAAGCTTCCAACGGCAAGATGAGCCGACAGACAACATCCCCAACTAACACAATGGTCCAAACTAAAGACACAAGTGAAAGAGATATAACTAAAATTATCGCTCCCTGGACCATGAGGACTCATCAAAACTAGTGGTACGGATCAAAACGGGTGCGAACTAACGTTGGGAATCAGACTAACAATTCGAACCAATATCATGAGACAATATAGCACGAGTATGTGGTCACTACTTGAATGTATATATGTAGATAAAGTGAAACACACTAGTAAAATGATAGTGTGAAATCATGAGTATAAAATAAGATAGAAAATGAGAGTAAGGGCGACATGCCAAACCATATTCTTGAAGAAATAATAAACATGAGATATTCATCATAAGAAGAAACATAATGACCCAAGGTATGAAATTAGAAATCATATAAAGGTACCATACTTGTAATAATAAGTGAAAGTTTAATAAATTAATCAATGGTCAATTGCTATGAAACGTAGTGTTACAAGTCATGAACATGAGTGACTTAAATATAAGGAACAATCTAGAGGCTTAATCATAATCGATATCATCATGATAGAGCTTATGATATCTCTAACTATATTCAAGTGGATAGAGCCGTCCTAAGCCTTCAGACAAAGAACGATAAGGAGTGATATCACTCTGTGGGAGCCCCCCGTTGGAGTTGGGGGAAACACTCTAGCGAGTTCCTATACATGAATATATATATGGTGGCACGTAGTTATGCGAATTTCAGGATTTTCCGAATCCCTATCCTACTAGGTGCTAGACACTACTCCTAAAATATGTACATTTACTCATAATCATTATCGTGAAAACATACTTGATCTTTCATGAACTTGTCTACATAATGAAATCATAATCATACTTGACATACATGGGTATTCAGAAAAAAATGCCATTGAGTTGTCCTTATGATAAATATTCTGAAAGTGTCATGAAAAATCATATATAGTAATAATTGAAGTCATAGGCTCATAAGCTTGAAATCCATAAAATCATGAATAATTGGGAAAAAATCACTATAAACTCAAAGTATAGATCCATGAGAGACTTCGTAGTAACTAAGTAATCATAATCATAAATCATAAATTTAATCATAAGAAACTTGAATTCACAAGAGACCATGAGAGCTTTCATGAGAATCGAAAGTCTAAATACTCAAAATTTCAACATATCATACTTGGAGACTTGAAATCATGAAATAGTGGTGAAACCGTATGAGAGTGGAAGAATTTCCTCCATTCATAACTCTACATACCCGGGTTGAAGAACCATTAATCTGATCGAGACCCAAAGGAACCGAGTGGAAGATTGATTTAAGAACCTAGCTTTCTCGAGGGGATTTGATTTCCACTTAAGGGTGTTAGGAGTAGAATAAGGGTTTAGGATGAATAAAACCTCTTAAAACAACTTTTAGGAGCTTAAAATTACTTAGTTTAGGAGTTAGAAACTTAAAAATTATGAAAACACCCTTAATAACCTGACGGGAAAAATCACTCTGTTAGACCCAACGGGTGACTCGATGACCTATGAGGACACTTGACGGGTCATCACCCATGACCCGTTACCACTGGAGAGATTTTCCAACCTTTTGGTCTTTTTTGGACACCTCCCTTCAACTATTCTTCATGATACTTAACAGATCACTTCACCACTCGTTATGACTCTTTGTACCCAACTGCTCACTTAACGAGTCCATTGGAGACTCATTTTGTGATTTGGTGTAGTTTTTCCTATTTTCTCCATTTCAATCCTCGGGTTTGATATTAGGGACTTTGGGGTGTTACATTATCTCCCCCTTGGGAACATTTGTCCTCGAATGTAGATTAAGCGTACTATAAGGCTAGGCAAGTGATGTCCCCCAAGCGCATGCAAGGGCACGTGGTCGTCAAGTAATATAGGACAGTGAAGTCCCGATTATCGATCCCTCAAAGACTTTTAGATTAATCATTTAAGGTTAACACTTTATTTTACTACTCTAACAAACAAACATAAAAATGGTGAATGGTTTGAATATTATACTATTAAACTTGAAAAATAAATTAACTAAGGAATTAATATTGTTTCAAAAGTGTTTTTACTTGAAATGATGATGAAAATCTAGGGAATGGCACTTTCGCTTCAGATTGAGTTTTCAAGACTTGAATACCCTAGCTTAATTCTTCCTAAGGTTTCTAGTTGCTAGTTACTATACCATTTCTTTCCATTCTCCCAAAAATCCAAGAACTATCCCATGAACCCTAACGCCTATATCCTTATGTTCGCAGGAGAAGCATGAGACGACGGTTGTGGATACTTGTATTCAACTAAACAAGGTTAAGGGTATATTTCTATCCTCATCAACGACTTCTATCTTGATCTCAGTCGAATAAGAGTCTTTGAATAACTGTTCAATTCTTTCTTTTAACCCTTTTAGTTCTCTCTCGCGAGTTCAACTAAAATCCAATAGATTTATTCAAAAGGTGATCAATCTAATGAATAAGCAACTAACATAAGTACGAATAAGTAACCTTTCTGAAGAACAATACCAGCATAAGCAAACTATCAAATGTCAAGCATATGCTATTGACAAAACCCTATGATATGAGTTTAGCCACTCATGTTCAAGCAGAAAAATAAAACATAATCATCATCCGAAGTATAAATGATAAAGAAAAGAAGAAAAACCTAAGTATTTGTCTCTTCTCCCAAAAGCTGCTTATAATGATCAATATGATCCCAAAATGTGATGTACGATAGCTAACAAACGACCTAGATGTTATATTTATAAGCATGGCCTCAACTTATGTTTTTGTCATTAAGTAATTAGCTTCAAAATCAGCAAAAATCAATCCCAAAATGGCTTGGCGCGCCATGGCCTCCAATGCAGCAGGTTTGGCTTTGATTTCTCTCTGAGGTTTTTCTTCGGGCGCCCCACGCCAGCCAATGCACTAGGGTGTTAGTCAAATTTCTAAGCCACTAGACCTGTTGGTGCGCCACGCCACCAAAAGTACCAAAGTGTTGGAAATATTTGGTAAGTTTGGGATGCTTCTGGCGTGCTATGTCACTCATCTCGCCAAGGTGTTGATCAAATTTTCTTTTGAAGTTAGGGACTTGGCATGCCACGCCACCCATAACACAAACTTTTGTGAAAATTTCTCTGAAGATTAGGGTCGGCACACCACGCTCGCCATCTCACCAAGCCAACTTTCACGAACTCTTCTTTCTTCACACCTTTGGTCATTTTGGGTCCTTTTTCCTTGGTTTCCTGCTCAAAACATCTAAAAATATTTGTCAGCTCATAAGACACACATAAACATGAATTTTTATGCATTTCATAAGGATTATAAACTCAAAACAAGGCAAAAAATGGGTATTAACATGGAAAATAGGCATTAGAATATGCCGAACATCACCACTCCACACATAAACTATTGTTGTCCTCGATCAATCCACAATACAATGCATAAATTCATTTTTTCTCACCACTTGTCACCTCTATCAATTCTTACTCAACCAACTAGAATAGAGCATATGATTAAGTGGCTCACCAGCTTATTGTAATTCACATCAAGCACATATAGAGTTTTCACGTTCAAGAATACATAACTTCTATGACCGGCTCCTCTTTTCAAAATAGGGCCAACATGATTAACCATGAAATATGCAACATATAGTACATCGAATCGGACATCTTGTGCCCTAACTTTTAGTGATGCTCCTGCCTCAAATTATCAATGCAAAACATGAAACATAATAAGCAATACACACTCACCCTAAAAAATGATGTATCATACACATTCAACATACCATAAGCTTTCCCTTCATGTACACTTAGAATAATTTGTTATTTCAAGAGATTAAGATCATACGGACTTTTCTTGATTGTAATGTTGGCTAAGGGACGGGTAGGAATGATTTTTCTTATAGTGAATACCAATCCTAAGAACTTTTAAGATAATTTTCATCTTTCATGTCCACCACTTTTACCTTTATTGTTCACCCTTCATTCAACTCACCCTTTTTCTTTTCTTTTCATGCCCCTTTATTCACTACTTGATTGCTAGTTTCTGCTTGTAAAATCAATAAGAATATTAATTATTAAAACTCTTTCTTTCATTATCCTAGAATCAAGTAAACAACATATTTTGTGGGCACCCCTTCTTCCCACTTTCTCTTCTTACTATCTTCACAATTTTCTTTCTTTCCTTTCCCCTATCACTAATACATTGGTGGACCTTCACTCTCAAGTATCAAAGTGCCTAAGACTATATTTTTGGATCAACAATTTTGAAGGTCACACAATAGAAGGGAATAGGCTACTTTTGTGTCTAAGAAAAGAATAAGGCTTATGGCTCAAGCGGGTTAACTAGGGAAAGTGTTCAGGAAGGAAAACAAACATGAAAACATGGCTTTTTCAATGAAATTCCTTAATCATCTCTTGACTCTTTTACAACTAGCAATCCTCATACACTAAGGCAAGTTCTAGATGCTACATTGTGTAACAAACATAATAATTAAGCTCACCTCACATGGCATGAAGAATCTAGTTGGTTTCCTATAGCTACACATTCATACAATCACATTGAATGACATTTTTCATTATTAAGCCCTAAGAATGTCTTGATTCGAGTAAAATAACTTTATGTTTCTCTCATGGAATTCTCACTTATGTTGTTAAGATGACCAATTCATTGTCTCTAGCTTAGCTTCTAAGTGGAATGTCAAAGAGCACACAAATGGGTTATGTCTGACTCAATCCTAAAAAAATTAAAAAAATGTAACTAATTTTTCCTTAAGACGGTCATCATCCATCCATCATCGGGACCAGACAGTAGCTCTCCTAAAAAAAATTTAAAACTACTCCTAAAAATGAAATTTTTATCTGGTTCAAAGGTCTCCCACTTCGAGAAAGAACCGAGGCCATAAGAAAAATCGAAGGATAGGTGAGATATGCCATTTATAAAAATTTTCAAACAAAAACTTGATGGAAAACTCACTCTTAACCTCAAAATTTCGAAAGGTATCCCCTCACCCCACACTTAAAGTCATGATCTGTCTTCAGAGAATCTATAAAATAAAAATTAGACATTAGAGAGAAATACTCTCTGAGTTCCTCTAGGGCTTAGGTAGCAGCATATCTTTTGGATTCGCTGGTCATATGACCCTAAACATAAGATCAAGAAATGATCCTTAGCTTGAGATTTGGGTACTTAGACTTCCCCTTCCCTGCACATAAAACAAAAAAATAAAAGTTACACTATATAAAAAATAATAAAAACTACAACATTGCAGATTGGGTTGCCTTCTAGCAAGCTCATGATTTAATGTCGCGGCACGATGCCATCAAGTTTCACCACTTTTCCTTCCACTTTGAACTTATAAATTTCACCCCTAGTTTCTTTTCCAATTTTCTGTTGTGCTCAAAAGATGGTGGTGTAAACATAAAGGCACCAAGTAACATATGTTGCATCTTGTACTTCTTGTCCCTTAAGTGAGATATGTCGTTATGTGTCCTTGGCATAGTAAATTTTAGAACATAGGGGCATTGTTCCTCATCTACACATCTCTCCATAGGCTTGAAAGGTTCTATTTCTAGGTTGCCCACCAAACACAATGTCGAAAAGTGTTTAGAATGAGGACCAATACGCCCTAACTCAAAGATTGCATTATGCTTAACATTTTCACTCTTATCCACCTCCTCAACATCAACATAAACCAAAAAAGAATAGTCTAATGGTTGGGATTCTTCTTCTTGTTTCATGTATTGGCTAGTATCCATAACACTTTGTAGTTGGGCCTCAGACGCCTCAACTTTTTCATTCAGAAAATCCTGTAGGTCATGGATACTTGAACCAAATTAGTCTATCTCTTGTCTGAGATCTATTATCCCTTCCACTTGAGGTTCCTTTTGAGTATCGGCTACGATCGTGACTTGCAAATCATTACAAGTTGCAGCCTCAACCATCATCTCTGTGAGCTTGGCACTCATCCATTTTTAAGGCTTTTCCTTATTTAGTAAGCTGCTCCCTCATTACTTCCATATGCTCCCGGATCAGTTTTTCCATATCACTCATTAACCATGATGTTCCTCCTCTTCGTTATTCCTGTAAGCATAAAAAACAACAGGAGGAGCATAATAGGGGCTTGGGGAAGAGGAATAAGAAGTTTGGAAGCTACTCCAATGGCCATCCAGACTACCACATACACCACAAGTTTGACAGTGTTGCCACAAGTGGGGTCCTCCACAATTCAGACATGGATCACCAAAATATGAATACCCATCATTCGATCCATTTATTTACCAAGATGTCATGTTAAGAAGAGCGGTAAAATACTAAAAAAAATGAAAATTTATATGAATACCCATCAAGTGATGGTTTCAATCCATTCCGAACCATGAGTATTTCTCATAGCACGTGGCCTGTTATGTTGATGAACTATAATTTGTCTCCATGGATTTGCATGAAACCAGAGTATATTATGTTGTTAATGATCATTCCAGGACCATCATCTCCTGGAAATGATATAAATGTGTACTTACAACCACTAATGGAAGAATTGAAGGAACTGTGGGAACTTGGGATAGAAACATATGATGCTGAAGCCAAACAAACATTCCTAATATATGCAACCTTAATATGGACAGTTAGTGTTTTTCCAGCATTAGCAATGCTTTCTGGATGGAGAACTAATGGAAAATTGGTATGCCCTACTTGTAATTATGACACATGCTCTCAATATCTCAAACATATTCGTAAGATGTGTTACTTGGGTCATCAGAGATTTTTGCCTCTTGATCATCCATTGAGAAGAGATAAGAAGTCATTTGATGGTAAAGTGGAACATAGATCCACGCCTACTCCTTTGTTGGGTATAGAAGTGCTTGAAGAGTTGCGTGAATTCAATAATAATTTTGGAAAGGGCAAAAAGAAAAGGTCTCGAGATAATAAGAGTCTTTGGAAAAAAGATCTATTTTTTTGAATTGTCATATTGGGCACATAACAAGTTGAGGCACAATCTTGATGTAATGTACATAGAAAAGAATATATGTGATAGTTTGCTAGGGACTTTATTGGAGATAGATGAAAAGTCAAAGGATCATGTAAATTCTAGATATGACTTACAAGAAATGGGAATACAAAAAGAGCTACAACCAATAGAAGATAATAATGGAAACATAAGTTTGGCTCAATCTTCTTTCTTCATGAAACTAGAACAAAAAAGGTTATTTTGCAGCGTCTTGAAAAATGTCAAACTACCTAAAGGGTGTGCTTCAAATATATCAGATTGAGTGCATATGAAGGAGATGAAGATATCAGGGTACAAGAGTCATGATGCTCATTTTATAATGCATCACTTGCTCCATGTTTCTATTAGAAAAGTGTTGCCCAAGAATGTTTCATTGACATTGATTAGGTTGTGCAATTTCTTTAGAGCCATATGTAGTAAGGTAATAACGCGAAGAGATCTTGAAAAATTGGAGTCTGAGATTAGTGAAATAACATGTGACCATGAAATGATTTTTTGTCCAACATTTTTTTATATAATGCCACATTTGCCTATTCATTTAGTGAATGAAATTAAGCTTGGGGGTCGACTCATCTTCGTTGGATGTATTTCATTGAGAGGGATCTGTGTAACTTTAAAGAGCTCGTTCGTAATCAATCTTGTCCAGAAGCATCAATAGCAGCGGGTTATTTGGATGAAGAGTGCTTGAATTTTTGTTCAAGATACCTACATGATGGTGTGAAGACACGATTTAGTAGGTACCAAACTGAGGAAGAGGAATGCACTCAGAATTTGTCACCTATATTCCCTAAGATAGTTCATCCAATTGGAATTGATAAAAAAAGGATTGCACTTTTTTGATGGATTCACAGTTACTTTATAAAGCACATCGGTATGCCCTTTTCAACACGGGAGATGAAGAAGTGGAAAAGTTTATCGAGTAAGATAAATTATATAACAATTATTTACATTTTAAACTTTATTTATTTGGTTATGATAATGTACATTAAAATCCATTTATAAATGCCTTGTAATTAAATTTATAATATTCATGATTGCAGGGAACATAAGAATTTAATGAGTAATCATCCTAGATCGAATGCATGGGCAAGAGCAAGGAATCATAGTTGTGAATTTAACAATTGGTCTGAAGAGAAAGTTAAAAATGTTGAACTATCTCATCATTTAAAATGGCTAGCTAAAGGGCCTAATGCGGTGGCGAAGAGATATACTGCATATTTCATAAATGGATATCGATTTCATACAAAAAATCGGGATGCCCCACGCAAAACTCAAAATAGTGGAGTGACATTATCAGTAACAACAAATAGTTTTGCTAGTGTAGGGACCAGAATCCCACATATGGAGAGGTTGTTTATTATGGATTTATTCAAGATATCATTGAGATTGATTACTATGGTTGCTTTAGTGTTGTGTTGTTTAGATGTGATTGGTATCAGAATGAAGTAGATGAGTATGGATTAACTCGGGTATACTTCAACAAGTTATGCAGTAAAGATGATTCTTTTGTGTTGGCATCACGAGTTTATCATGTTTTTAATGTCGCGGATCCAGTTGAGAAAAATGTTCATTATGCAAGGAATAAAGTCCATGTTCATTTGTATGATCTAGATGAAGAGAATTGCCTTAATATAAGAGACACATTTTGGAGGGAGCCTAATGATGACATTGGTCCCTCAGTTAGATTAGACGAGGGTGAATTTAGATAGTCAAGAGAAGATGTAGCCTTTGATGTTGTTGATATTCCATCTATTGCAGAACATTCATAAGATACAATTATGGAAGTATCGGAAGAGAAGGATGAGTTTGATGATTCTGATTCGGATTTGTCGAAGGCATATGATTAGATAAGAAAGTTCTAAAGTTCTTTTAAATATATTCTCATCATTATTTTTAATTTTTATTTGTGAGTGATAAATGTGGGCAGAACTATTTGTACTAAATGATTTAGAATAGTATATATGCTTGAAACCATAAGCCCTGAACATATGGATCGGATCCTTCTTTTGGCATGAAGAGCTTCAAGACGTTTCTGTTTTACTCTTGCATTTTATATTATTGCATTGTTGAAAAGTTCTTACACCTTACGAATACATTGTGGTTGATGATTATTTTGGATAAGTTTGGATGGACCTCAATATGATAAATTATGAGATGCTATTTTAGGTACTGGTGTTGTATTTCTTGTAAAGTTGAAAGCTTTTATCGACCTTTGCATTTTTGTGTTCTTCCTTTTCTTTTTCCCTTTCCATTTAAAAAAAATGGTTGCATATTTTGAAGGCTAATGTCATTTTGTCAACCAAACACTAGAAAATTTTAAGAAACATCTTTCATGTAGTTATTCTCTTTGTTAAACCATTTTATGTGCAACCAGTCAAGGATGGACATTTTCCTGGCCCTTTTACATATTTGTAGATAAAGCAACCTGGTAGTTCTTTAATAGTTTTGTTTGTTTCTTTTTATTTGGCACATGAATGACAAGGATTATGAACTTCTGTAGATTTATAACTCAAGATACACCTGTTGCTCACCCCTATTGAGTAAGCAATTGAACAACTGGGGTCTGGGGAAGCAAGCTTCTTTGCTTATTTATCGAAAAACAAACAAGTGTCTTACTTATGCAACGGTCTTACTCTTTACTGATTTGGCAGCTGATTAATTCTGGTTTGCAAAGAAAAAAGATGTCTGACCGATCCTTATCATTTTAACACTATTTCAGCTGATCTTGGTGGTTGGACTCGCATTGTTGGTGGAGAACTATTTAACGATTATTGCATTGACCATTATTTGGGGAAGGAGTTGTCAAAGCACTGTAAATTCCCTACTTTCCTCTTTCCTTTACATATATTTTCATGAATAACTATACGTATTTTTGTACCACCACACTTTTATTCTACTCCAGTACTTGCTTAATTGATATATGTGTGTGATCATGAGAATGCTTTAAAAAATCTTGCTAATTCTGCTTCGTCACCTGTATTACTAAATCTTCACTTGGTGGGTACAAAAACACTACAACCGAAAATAGGAAAAGTTTAATTCATATTTGTTCAAAGAATGCTAAAATCTTGAAGATCTGTACAAGAAAAATTACAGAGTGAATCTCCAAGTTTGAAGATGTGATTCTTGCACCATTTGACATTGACATCTGGATTTGCACAACTGAAAGTATATAATATAGGTATATTTCTTCCTCTTAAGCCATAATGTTCAACTGCCCATTTTGCTTCTCTAAATCCATGGCCATATGCTTCAGAATGATTTTTTTCTATTCCATCTTTAAGAAACTCTTTCAGATTTATCAGGAATCAAGCTTTTTCACTTGCACCCTTTATGTTGTCATCACCAGTAAAAGATTGCCATTCTAGCCACTTGTGAGTCATAACTTCATAAATACCTTCTGCTATGTTTAGGGTCAGCCTTTTGTATAGCCTATAAATATGAGATTAAAATTGAAAATGGTAAGTACAACCAACATAGGCACTAAAATGGTTATGCACACTATAATTACCTCAAAGAAGCCCCATTTCTCACAGGCATCTTTGATCATTTCCATGGTGTTGGATCTCTCAGCTCCATTGAGCTTTTCCAAGTTGATAATTGGGAAGTGAGCCATCTTAAATTTCTTGGTAAATTAAAGTATATACTGTATAATTGTTTCTAAGTTTGTTAAACAAATAGAATATATGTGTGAATTATAGAAAAGATTAAAGAGATGAATGCTAGAATAAATATGTTTGATGGAAAAGAATGAGTCTTGGATAGGGTATCTATAGGGGGAAAAATCAAGAAAGTAGGAAGGATTTTCTCTTAAAATTATCTTTGTTCTTGGTCCTACAATGCATTACATTATTCCAAGTCTCACAATGGCCCCCCTGAGTCCAAGTCCACCTTTATGTGAGTTCTGGTTACAGTTACTTGTTGAACCTTCTTACCCACAAGTGGAGGGAATATCTTAATTGATCTATGTTGTAAAAAACTAATAGAAAATGAGTGAACCTATTTATCTACATTAATAGAATATTTACACTCTTATACACGTTTATATCAGAAAGCTTCTTAGAAGTTGATCATGTGTTGGTCTTACATGTGCATTTGCTATAAACCAACCAATATGCTATAGACTAGCCCATTTTGTTTCAATCCTAGATTTATATAAGAAAGAATGAGGTTTCCAATGTTTTCCTCTTTCAGGAGTCTTCTATTCTCTTCTTTCTTTGTTTTTCAATCTGTGTTCATCATCACTAACATACTGTACACTTTGTGAAAAAAATTGTGACATAGGACAAGATGCATACATAAAAGCCTGCTCTCTCTAACAACTAAAAAACACTTTTAATTTATTCAAGCCCATTTGTATCTCATGTGTATTGCTAGAATCAAACCAGTGAATCCATGTGTATTGCTAGAATTAGACCAGTGAATCAGACATGTCACTCATTAGACAAGTGTATCCCATGTGTATTGCTAGAATCATATAAAGCCTTAGCAGATGTAATAATTAACTTTGTAATAATTAACCTTATCCTTTCATTCATTTTATAGGATTATACATTACATTATTCAGAACCATCTATTATAGGTGAATCAATGAAGAGAACCGCAGTTTCACTGGTAAAATACCTAAACAATCATGAATCATAAAAGGTGTTCAAGAAAAAGCCAGAAAGTTAAGAACTTTAAATATGTCTCAGCTGGATCACTTGCATCTTCACGAAACAAACAAGTATTGAAACACAAGAGCAAACAGAACTCAGACTACATTCCACCTGTTCAAGTTATGAAGTCAAAGGAAAAGGATTACAGGCACAAGCAGAACTCAAACTATATTCCAGTTGGATCTCAAGTGTTGGAACAGGTGCAACAAGTGTCTCTAGATTTTGTCTTTCCCGCAGCACTAACAGTACATGAGCAAGTGCAACAAGTATTGCCAGATTCCACCACTCCCGTATCACAAGTAGCACATGAACAAGGGCAACAAGAGTCACAACTTTCCACCACTCCCGTATCACAAACAACACATGAACAAGTGCAACAAGATTCACAACTTCCTACCACTGTTGCATCGCAAGCAGTTCATCAACAAATGCAGCAACATCGACAAGATTCTACCAATCTTGAAAAAACTAACCAATCTGAAGAACAAGGCAAGATTATATAGATTTTAGTTCATACAATTTTTGAAATTATTTGCATAACTATTGGCACCTTTGTTCATATTATTTTAGGCCCTTCCACTAACAAAAGAAAAAGAGGTGGTACACAAATGCAAGCTGTGCATGGACGAAGTGAGCGCAAACTCATCTTGCTAAATGAATTAACCAAACCATTGGTCCAACTAAAGTAGTGGCAACTGAGTTCGGCAGCTTCCTTGGTACATTGGCAAGGAATGGAACATTTTGTCCTCTTAATATATTTAATTGGAAGAAGTTGAGGACACATGATGATATGTGGAGCTATATCCAGGTTTGAAGTTCTTAATGTTCTGATTTTTAGTCAAAAATATGTCAGATTTTTTGGGCTAACCAAATTGCACCAAAATGTAGGAGAAATATGATATTCCTGATGCTGGGAAAGAGTGGGCTATGACAGTAATTCAAGGTGCTTGGAGAGGGTATAAAACTAGGTTTAAGAAAAAACACTTCTATGCCTACGCCACTGATGAAATTCAAATGGCAAAAAGGCCTCAAACTGTTTCAAAATATGCATTTAAGGATATTCTCAAATATTGGAACTCCAAAGAAGATAATGTATGATACAAATTATTGACACTTATGATATTTTTCTTTATTATATTTTATTCTCTAAAAATAGCTTTTGAATAGATAGAGTGAGTGTCATTGTTAGAGTTGCATAATTATGTTACCTAGATACTCACTATTAGCCATTTAAAGAACTTTGTTATGAATAAACTCTTTCCTGCAGGATATGTCCAATACTAATAAAGAGAATTGGAAAAAGTTGAGGTATCTACGTACTGTTGGCAAAACAAGTTTTGCTATAATCCGCGAGGTTTGGTGTTTCTCTTATTTTCCAGTGAGCTTGTTCACTTTATTTAGGATGATTTTAATGTCTAATTGCATGTAACTACGAAAAAAAGAAGGAAACTCCTAATGCTTTGTCAAGTAAGGACTTTTTTGTGGCTACTAGAAGAAGAAAACCTGATCGAGTATACGAAGACTTGTATGAAGATACGACTAACAAAATTGTATGAAATTTTATGATTCAAAGTTTATCGAGAATATTTTTTTCTTCTAAAATATTGGATCAGTTTAATTCAGTTGAACTCTCTTCTATTAAATCTGATTTGTAGGCTGAAATGGAGAGACTCGAAACTCAAGAAATTGAAGATGGTACTCCATCATCAGTTGACACATTTGGAGTAGTTATGGGACTTGATCATCGAGGTCGAGTAAGATTGTATGGATGTAGGGTTACCAAGACTCTTTTAAAATAGGAAGCGTGAGATTCTGGACCATCTTCAAATATTGTAGAAAATGAAATGGTGCAGAAACGAATGGATGAAATGGAAGAGAGGATGCAACAAATAATGTTTGAAAAACTCAATGCGCAAAAAGATACCATAGAATGAGAAGTCACAATGAACATCATTTCGCAAATTCAGCGTCTAAATCCAGGATTAACACTTGATCCAAACATGCTCAGACTCAGTGTTCATTCGCCAGGAGAAGAGGCTTCTATTCAATCAACCAACCGTCCATCTGCTGGTAGTAATAATCAAGGTCAAAACATTATTTTTTCTGGCCTCTTTCTTCTTCTTCTTCTTCTTCTTATTCCTTTTCTTCTCATTTTTCTTCTCATTTTTCTTCTCGTTCATCTTGCTATTGGACAGTGATCATGATGTTTCTTAAGCTTTATATCCTTGATGAAATCCTACGTTTACTGCTTGTTTTATAAGGAATGGATAAAATATGTTGCTCTGATTTTCTTATTCTCTTATGTTGGACGCTTGGTTGTTGGTATATTACATGTGCCTGGTTGTTTTATAAGAAATGAAAAAAATATGTAGCTCTGCTTATTGGCTGCTTATGTTGGCTGATTAGCACATAATTATCGCCTCCTTGGAAAAAAGGGTATATTTCTCTGCTTGTAGTTTTCCAAAACTTTCAATTTGAGGTTGTTGTGTGCTGCAGTGTTCATTTTCATGGTTTGGGGTAGGGGGATTGTGCTGCTATTGTTTGAGATCTTGTTAAGTTCGTTTGCAAGAAAAAATCTTTTCACTGTTGATTGGATTTTTTGGGTTTTTGGAGATACGGTTCTATGAGAAATGAATGGTTTTGATCGAAATTTGGATATGAGTTCTATTTGGTATGGGCCAATACTTCCTTGTTTTCCATAGTCATCAAAAGGTTGCAAATGCCAATTCCAAGAATTCAGGCTTTATTTGGTAGAAACTTTTAGTTATTGCATTTTTCTCTCTCTTATTCTCTTTAAGACTTGGCTCAATTTTCTACTATCACACTAGTCAGATTAATAGTTTGGTTAACTTTTTCTGATATTCTAATGTGACAAAATTTGAATGATCACAAGGTTTTAGGAAGTTAGTTTGACTTACATTGTATTAGTATGATCAGGAAGTAATGTTAAATTTATTTGCTTTTTGGCTATATAGTGTTTTAAAGATATACAATGCTCACATGGGTAAAGCGAGCTGGCTATTTGAGAGGAGTTTGTCGTTTCTATCGTTTTGGATCCTTCATGTGAAAAGAGATTGTTTACGTCTTTACTAAGGAAAGCTTCTACCAGCATTTGGCTTGACTTCATTAAGTATACTGTCACTGCATAGCTGAGAGATACCCTACCTATAAATATAAATGAAACAAGGGGGAAAAAAGGAAAAAAAGAAGAAGGCCAATGAAGCTATAAGTTGCTTTCCCAATAAAATAAGTATATATGTACCCAAAAATTTTAAACAATGGAGTAGCATCGGAATATAATTGCACCCCAATTGATTGTTTACATACCATTCCAGCATCCTTAAAGTCCCAGCCATCTCACATCTTCACCATCAAACCAATCCACAACATGGCTAGTGTTTTTCATGAACAACCGCCCCCCCCAACGGATATAGGCAGCCAAATATACATTCATTGATCATTTTAAGGTAGATTCTCAGAAGCAAGGGGTTGACAAGAGTCCTTCCATTGCAAATAAAACTAGAATTCGATCTGTTGACATTGTGCAATGTGGTTTCTTGTCCGCGAGGATGAAACTATAACTGATTCATATTTTCCTAGATAGCTTTCCATATCTGTTGCCATAATTTCCTTTGAAAAATTGAAGATCGAGAATTTTCTCTGTCAAACTTCATTTTTAATGTTTACACACTCCATTTTGTAAGGTAAATTGCCATTGGAGATGAACCATTCAATCAAATTTATGGTGAGCAGTTCTTTCCTTTTGTTGTTGGGGCAGCTGAGAATATCCACACTGCGTTGACCAAAGCTAAGCTGGCTGGCAGGGTGAAATCAGTTGTTTCGTGCAGTTCTGATGCGTTCCAGTCAGAATCTGGCCTACCATTAAAGGGACATTTCAGAGTAGATGTAAATAGAACAATGGCTGAAATCCTCAAGTTTTTTATCAAGCATCAATCTCCTTTCTTTGTTAATATTTCACCCTTCTTCAGTTATCATAGTAACAAGAACATTTCCCTCGACTTTGCTCTCTTCAAAGAAACTGCACGTCCTCATAATGGCTATTACATAAACTATATTCATGATTTTTTTATGTGAACTTCTTCTTCTTCTTCTTTTGCTACTACTACTACTCATGATGTTTAGATTCCTTGTACTTTCTTGTTGGATTTGTTTTGTTGTGCTTATGTTTGGTGTCAAAGATTTAAGTGGGAAATATTTTGTATGGTATGGTGGCTTGTTTCTCTCCTTATCTTATGGTGTAAATCACATGGAGGGATCATGACCCTTGAATCCAGGGAACCTTCTTATTTATATCTTATACTAATTTCTCAATGTTTATATCTGCAAAAGTAGTAAACTTGCATTTAAGGATATCCTTAAATGTTTATCCTCTTTGATTTGTAGGTGTCGGAAATGAAGAAAGGGAAGAAGAAAGCAGTGATGAAGATCTTACTTAAGAAGACTTTTGAATTGTTGATGACTTTTGTTATTTTGGAAGAAGAATATAGACTTTAGCTATCTAAATTTTGATACTTTTAACTCTTGAAATTATGTAAAGATTAACTAATCATTTTCTTGGATTTGAACATGCATTTTGCTTTTAGGAGTTGAATAGCTTGTTGAATATTTTGAATTATGAATGTTTATGAAAAATTCATTTCGTGATTTATATAATTTGTAATGTTCTATAATTTATTAAGTAGGTAGATATTGATTTTTAATAAGGATTGCTATTTCATCTAAACCATTGTAATTTGTCATTGGAGCCGTTGCAATAGGTCAAATAAAACATTGCAATAGATCAAATAAACCTTTGCAATAGATCAAATAAACCAATGCAATAGGTCAAATAAACCGTTGCAATAGATCAATAAATCGTTGCAATAGATAAAATAAACCGTTGCAATAATGTGATAGTGTTAGTTTGTTAAAAGAAAATACCTGTTGCAATAAAGTTATGGAGACAATTTATAACCATTGCAAATACCTATGGCAACGGTTCTACACAATTAAACAATATAAACGTCGCGGCATAAGAAAAAATAACAGTTTCCATAGATGTATCTATGGCAACAATTTTTGTTAACCGTCTCATGAACCGTTGCCATATATCTTTGGTCACGCGCACAGATGAAATGGGTTCTAAACCGTTGATACAGAGATAAGGCAACGATTCTACTATATATTACAACAGTTTTGGTAGTGTTTCCATAGAACTATTTTCCATTAGTGGATGCTGTCTTGGTGCTGCCCACCAACTGCACTAGAAGAGGCACCCTGCTGAGATGGGTGAGCTCCTGGAGCTGCTGAAGTGATGGATGGGACACGACCTCTACCGTTACCCTATCTAGATAAAGGACAATCCATACGAAAGTGCCCGAGCTTTCCACACCCGAAGAAATCATCTAAGCCTACCAAACACTCTCCTTGGTAGTTCTTAACATATTTCAAGCAATATGGAAAAGTGTGCTCTACTGTCATGCTCCTCTGAACCCTAGAGACTGACGCTCCACTTCTCTCATCTCCTTAAGACCTGGAGGGAATGCTGGCTGATGATTAAGCTGGGTGGACGACCTCTGATGGGACTGAGGGTGATGTCCACCACCTGACCTTTGTAGAGAGTACTCATAGCTTCCTATCCTGGCCCTCTTGGACTTTTTCTCTTTCCTTCATCTTTTCTTCCTCTATCTACTGGGCATATATTATCAGTCGGGAGATATCTATATCACTAATAAGCATGCCAGTCTTGAACTTCTTGACTAATGAATCCGCAACTTCCATTCATGAACTTGCTTGTATGAGCCCTCAGATAGGCACATCTCTGAAGCATACTTGAAAGCTGGGTAAACATCAGGGCATACTCCTAGACAGTCATGCCATTCTACTTCAAGTTGGAAAACTTTGCTGCCTTCGCTTCCCTCAACTCTCAGGGAAAGAATATGTCCAAGAAGGCCGTAACAAACTCATCCTAACCAACGAGGACATGCACCAATTCCCCTTCTCTTCTTCTACTGTCAGAACCACATATAAGCAACCCTTTTCAGCTGATAGAAAGCCAAGTCTGAACTTTCCTCTCCTGAAACACCCATAACATAGGTAATCTTTTGGACTTCTTAAATAAACTCCTATGGGTCCTCGTGATGTTGGGATTATTACTATCCCCATTTCCACGCTTTTGCCCATCTTATATCTTATTTTGAGTTCATAATACTCATGAAATGCATAAATTTATGTGTTTGTGTGTTTTGTATGCTAACAAAATATTTGAGGTATTTTGAGAAGGAAACCAAGGAAAAATGACCCAAATTACCTAAGGTTGAAGGTTTGAGAAGCTGAGAAGAAGGATATAGGGCTATGGCTGGCACCCAATGCCCCGTCCCCAACTTCAGAGAAATGTGCATCAAATCTAGGGCTATGGTTGGTGCCCAACGCCAAGTCCCAAACTTAAGAGATGTTTCATTCTACACATTGGTGAGATGAGAGTCATGGAGCCCCAGAGTATTCCAGACTTGGAGAAATTTCCTAAAATTCTGCTGAGATGGGGCTGGGTGTTAGAAAGGTCCTAGAGCCAAGAATTTTAACTAACTCTCTGGGGCTATAGGTGGCGTGGGGCACCTGGATGATCTAGAGGTGTTGAAATTTGGATAACTCCTTGGTGCTATAGATGGGGCTGGGCACCCGAAGCTAAACTTTAGAGGAAACTTGAGCCCAACTTAGGGCTATAGGTTGGGCGGCACACCAGGCTTATTCTGGAGAAGAAATTGCTGATTTTAAAGCCATGTATTGGAGGGTAGAAGCATCATTTGAAGGCTCAAATATATATATAGCCTATAGGTCATTTGTTAATCACATTTGGATCATTTTTACATTTTGTATATAATTTTATAAGGGTTGTAAGCCGCATGGAGAAGGAGACAAGTACTACACTAGGTTTATTCTTTTCTTATTTATTTTACTTTGAATAATTATAATTAAGTCTTTGTTTTTCCACTTCTCTATGAGTGGCTAAACTCATACTCTAGGATTTTGGCCATGGTGGATGATTGATATTTGATAGACTAATTTTATACTAGTTCCGATTCTTTATTTATCGTTGTTTATATTTACTTTGTTATAATTGCTTATTCACTAGCCTAATCAACTTGTGAGTAAATCTGTTGGCTTTCAGTTGAACTTTGGAAAGAGAACCGAAAGGGTTAAAGGTAAATATATAACAAGAATTCAAAGACCCTTGAACTCATTGATGAGTAGATAGAAATTGTTGATTATAGGGATATACCCTTCAACCCTGTTTAGTTGAAGTACAAGTAGGCATAACCATCATTTCATGTTTCTCCTATGACCATAGGGATATAGGCGTTAGGGTTCATGAGATAGTTTTTTATGCTCGTAAGAGTGGAAAGGAATGGGATAGTAACTTGCAACTAGCAACCATAGGAAGAATCATTATAGTGTAAGCACGTCTTAAAAACTCAACCTGAAACTAGAAGTGTCATTTCGCTAGATTTTCAGCATCATCTGAAGTAAGACCAAGTTTGCAACATTCTTTAGTTAATTTTATATTTAAAGTTTTTAGTAGTTTATTTCCCAAACCATTCCCTATTTCAATTGTTTGATAGAATAGAGAAATAAGAAACAATCTTACATGATTAAATTGATAAGTCTCTGAGAGATTGATAATCGGGACTTCCAATCCTATATTACTTGATGACCACGTGTTCTTTTGTGCGCTTGGAAAACATCGCTCATCCACCTTTGACCTATGAAACTCAGAGTGGGTTCATCATAATTCTCGCACCCTAGCCGCCACCGCATTCCCATTTTGGTTTACATGGCCGCAGCCTGATGGTTGACTTGGGCTGTCAAGCATTGTGCAAACATCTTAAATGCAACCCTGGACTCAACATGAGTAACCTGCTCCGAAAAGGGATCAGCTGGAGCTGGTAGGGCTGGTTGATGTCTGTCTCTATTGCCATTCTCATGGCCATTGCCATTTTCATTTCTCCTTCCATTGACTCGATAGGGAGGCATATTTCTGCAAACACGTAATAGCATGAGTTAGAGGAATAGAGAGAGGTGTACTTCTTTGCATATAATAGATCATGAAAGAAGGGAAATTTCCTAAAACGTCTTGTAGCCTCTTTCTCATAAGTGTTGCATGCTTTACATCCATGATAAATACTCTACTTAATTCAGCTTTCGGACACCCTAGGACACTCTAAACCTAATGCTCTTATACCAAGTGTGTCACGACTCGAGCATAGACCTTGGACCGTGACATGGGACATAGAATCATGAATGGCTACAAGATAACCTATGGTATATACATAGGATGGTTATAAGAATAACTAAGTGGAAATGAACTTAAACACAACATAAGTGGAAGTTTGCATATCATAAAAACTTAAGTGTAGACACGAGCCAATAGTGTTGAACCATCTATATATGACTGTTTGAAAAGCTAATCATAAGATGAGTTGATTAACAACACCCCCAAAAATCTTGCTATGTTTGAAACTAAAATACATAAGAAAAGAGACATAAACCAAAATTTCCGTCCTCAAATCATGACGAATCACAAAAACTTGGGTGATACAGGACTAAAGTGGGAGCGAGCTAATGCTGGGACTAAGACTGATCACCGAAACCTTTATCATGAGACGATACATCATAGAGTATGCAGTTAGTACTGTGAATGTACTGTGTATGTAGAGAAATTAAAACACACCAGTAAAACGATAGTATGAAATCATGAGAATTAAACAAGATAGAACATCAGTATAAGGGCGACATGCTAAAAACCATATTCTTGAAGAAATCATAATCATGAGATATTCGTTATAAGCTGAAACATAATGACCCAAGGTTTGAAAATAGAAATCGTATAGTGTACCATACTTGAAATAATAAGTGAAAGCTCATAAATTAATCAATGGTAAAATACACTGTGGAACGTAGTGTAATAATTCATGAACATAAGTACCTTAAACATGAGAAACAATGGGAGGCTTTTCATAATCGACACCGTCATGATATATCTTACATGATGCCCCAACTATCTCATTCAAGTGGCAAAGCCGTCCTAAGCCTTGCTAGGGAAAAGAATGTTAAGGCATGATATCACTCATGATCCCCGTCGGGCTAAGGGAAACACTCTCTAGTGAGTTCCTATACATGAATATATACCTATGGTGGAACATAGTTATGAAACTCAGGGTTTGTCTGAACCTCTATCCTACTCGGTGCTAGTCACTATTCCTAAAAACATGCACATGGCTTATCATCATTATTGTGAAAACATACTTGATCTTGCATGGACTTGTCTAAATCATGAAATCATAATCATACCTGACATACATAAGGTATTCATGAGAATAATTCCATTTAGTTGGCCATGACAAATAGCTTGAGTGTCAAATCATACATGCTTGAATAGATAGTCATCATTGAAGTCATAGGCTCGTAAGATTGAAATTCATAATATCATGCATAATTGGGAAAAATCACAATAAACTTGAAAAATATAGATCCATGAGAGATTCTAGTTGAAAAGAAGTAATCATAAATCATGAATATAATCATTAGAAACTTGAATTCACAAGAGATCATAAGAGATTTCACGAGAACTGGGTCTAACCCTACAATTTCAACATATCATGCTTGGAGACTTAAAGTTAAAATAGGGATGAAATTGTGTATGGGGGTGGAAGAATTTTCCCCAATCGTAACCCTACATACTTGGGCTTGAAGAATTGTTAACTTAATTGAAGACCCAAAGGGAACTGAGGGAACGATTGATGAAGAACCCTAGCTTATCTTGAGGGGATTTGGTCTCCACTTAGGGGTGTTAGGAGTAGAATGAGGGTTTAGGATGAATATAACCGTTAACACACCCTTTTAGGAGCTTAAAACGACTTAGTTTAGGAGTTAGAAACTTAGAAATTATGAAAATACCCTTAATAACCCGAATGGAAAAATCACTCTGTCAGACCCAGCGGTTGACCTGACAACCCGTTAGGACATTTGACGGGTCATCACCCATGACCCGTTGCCACTGAAGAGATTTTTCAATATTTAGATCTTTTGCTTGACGCCTCCACTTAATGATTCGTCTTGACACTTAATGGATCACTTCATCACTTGTTATGACTCTTTTAAACTCAACTTTTCTCAGCCTCTCTGCACCTAATGACTCACTGAACAAGTCATTAAGTGGACTAACAATTCACTTGATGACTCATTCTATGATCTGGTGTTTTTCTTATTTTCTTTATTTCAGTCTTGGGGTATGATCTTAGGGACTTTTGGGGTATTACAATGTACTTATCAATTTTCATGTGAGTTGGTTTGATAGAATATCAAATATGATGTTGAAAGTTTGATCATATATACTTATCCTGATATGAGTAGCTTGTGCCCTAGGTAAGTATCTGAGCAAGCAGATTGATACGAGTGGCTCATGCCAGAGGTAAATATCCACGCAAGCAGATTGATATGAGGTGCTCACGTCCAAGGTGAGCATCTGGGTGAGAATATTAGTGGGAGTGGGTACCACGTCTATAAAATACATAGATTTCTATAGTCCTCGGAAAGCCATGACTGGAAGGGCTAACATAAGATCCTTTGTGTCAAATATGTTCAGTTATGAGTGTACATACAATTATGTTATGATATACATACGGCTATGTGATAGAGATCAGTGACTTGTATGATATGAGAAATGTCTATGAGATATAGGTATGTTATGATATACATATGACTACGTGACAGAGATTAGTGGCAGGTATGATGCTAAAAGGTTTGTAGATATGTTAATATATTGTGTGTAGACATCCAATGATATAAAATTAATGAGACAGGTCCATTTACCTATGTGTTTGGTATGCATATGATTTTGCTGCATGGTTGTGCCTTACTTATATTATAAGCCTCGATGTCTGGTGAATTTAGTTGTTGAAGTAGTAAGGTTTACAATTTATTGTTGGTGAATATGTTTTATGTGTTGTTACTGGGTCGGTCATGATTGTTGGAGTAATTTTCATTAAAAAGGGAGAATAAAATGAATAGTTGTGAAATGAGGTAAAAGGGGAATCAATATGTAAATAAGTGTAACTAGTTACCATTTTTAGAAGGACAATAGACAATGTAAAATTAGTAGTGTATTGAAAAATGAAGGTTGCCAGTGAGTCGAGCTATTGCCTATGGAAGTATTACTACAATGATATAATACTCGTTGCGGTGAGACCACAACAGTGGTCGAATTACAATTGCATCAAGGCATAAACAGAATGTAGGACAACATTTGAACTAAGATTGAGTAATGAAATGTTAAGTATAATGTTACACTATTTGAGTTAATAGGGGAAATGTGGTTGGATTGATAATATACCTAGTTGTTATTTTAAATTGGTAAATTGATTGCATATTAATCTTATGCTGTTGCGTGAACAAATTTCAGTTGGCCAATGATGCCTACTAGTACGTAGATGGAATAATACTACGCATGCTATGCCTTTATAGATGTAGGTTATGGGGCAGGTCTAAATTTTCCATGATTGACATGGCGGGATTCAACATCAACTTCTGCACTTTTTCACAAGCAGAGATGCATCTTCTTTTTATTGTCTATACTCTGATTAGAGCTCTTGTACCTGTCTATACTAGATCTTTGAGAAGAGTCAATTGGGAAACATTTGCTATATAATTATGTTGATTTAATGATGAGAATATCTGAAGTGATGATTATGTCTGAATAAATTTTAGTTATATTAATGTTATTGTTATTGTTGGTTAAAATGATGGTTTTAAAAAAGGGTTTTCCTGTCGAACTAGAGTCAAGTAGGTTCATGCATGGTCCATAAATTTGGGTTGTGTCATTTCAAAATAGGATCTTGATTTCATTCTCTAGTGAATTATAATAGATGTTATTCTATATTATAAAGGGAATTCATTGATTGGGTAGAATCATTAAAGAGTTGGAGAGTTACCAATAATTGGGGAGAATAGTTGAGGTTAAAAGTAAAGACTGTAGGAGGTAGTTAAATCCAAGGCCATGATGGTACCTACCATTGGTAATTGGTATGTAATCCAACCCTTCACCCAACAAGACTCTAATCAAGAAATCATGAAAGTAAGTAAAAAACAAAGTAAATGGTCTTCAAATCTGATTTTTATAATAAATATTGAAATGCAAAAGTACAACAAATACCCAAAACCTAGTATCACTAATACAAAAGCAACTAAATGTGTACAAAGGTCTTAAAACTACATAGTTGTCTGAATAGAGTAAAGAAAAGACAAATAAGATAGAGAGAGTTCGACATAGCTTTGAAAGCCAAATGCCTCACCAAGATTCTCAAGGGGCGCCGCTTGGGATGGTAGATCAATCTAGTCTACTAGAGCTAGGATCTGCATAAAAAAGATGCAGCAAGAGTAGGGTGAGTACAAAATATGAGTACCTAGTAAGCATCCTCATCCAATCGAGTTAGGATAGTAACTATATCGTATAAAGAAATACCCCTGAACTCAGAAAATTTCCCACAATTCAACAACCTCAATCGTTAAAGAGTAGTACAAATCACAACAATAAATATAAGTATTCAATGTAATACAATTCTATGTAATGAAATGGCATGACCCTACCAGTATACAACCCCGCCATAAAATATATTGTGAGCTAGGATTCACAGGGGGCTAACAAGGCCCATATATTGCCCAATAAGGACCACCGACTAGGCTGATAAAGATGTTGACATCATATCTCCAATAAAGACCTTAGCATCACATCACTACAAAAAACCTTGATGTCATATAATGGATAAAGAACTTGGCATCATATCGCTGGAGAAGACCTTAGCATCAGATAATACACATGCATGATCATAGAAATAAATGAAAAACAAATGCAACGATAATAGTTATGAAAATGAAATAACACAACAAATTGTATGAGTCATAGAGATAATCTCATATACTACCATTAGGACACAATTCCTATAGGCTACATGACTCAATAATGACAGATTAACTATCCAGTCGTGTCCTTAGGCCACATTTCATCACTTTACACAACTTTCTTTTAAATTCATGCCCATATCGGTAAGATAATTTATCAAGTACAAAAAAATATCAAAAAAGTATAAATCAATCAAAAAACTATTACGAGTCGCACACCATCTCTTATCTAAGTAACCGCCTTAATCCCAGAACAACAATCTATATTATCAATAATCAAAATCTCATAATTCTCCCAAATCATGGCATGATTTATACAATAAATCATCATTCAAACTAAGTATGAAAAGAGTAAGACATAACCTATGTTGATGTAACACCCCATATATTTTAAAATGATAACCCGTTAAGTTGAAGATATACACATCAATTTTTTTTGCTTTATGTTATCTAGTGATGAGTTGTTGAGAGAATGAAATTTCAAGTGGGTGATAATACCATGAAATGGATATATATAAGTTATTAAATAATTAAATTAAAGTTTTAGGCCAAAGGGATCTTGGCAATAAAAATTCTAGTTTACATTTCTTTTATGAGAAAATATTTCAAATAATCTCGTATGTTGTCTGAATTGGGATGATCATATCTCTTGATCTATAATGAGTTAAAAGTCCTAATAT
>JACEIK010000228.1:146821-178913 GCA_018107945.1 Datura stramonium | reverse complement strand
ACCCATCCCAAACATCATTCCTCCCCCTATAACTTCCTTAATATGAGCAGCTCATTCCTCTCCTCTTATTCTTAGGGTTCTTCAGTAAATTGAAAGGGAAACAAGATTAGCATCATCCAACTTCTAATCTGAGCTAGAATTGAGGTTGCGTAACACCCCAAATCTTTTTAAGATAAGACCGCAGACATTAAATGAGGAATTAGTAGGAAATTGGAAAATTTTCCTCAGAACAAGTCATGGAACGACTCGTTAGGTAACCTAACAGGTCGTGGTTTGACCCATAAGGAATAGTCAGGAGGTGTAACATGGTCTAGTGACCACGGATGACCTAACGAGTCGTCGTGTCAGTTAACGACTCATCGAGGCAGTCGTGTGAAGGAGGAGCAGGAGTAGTGAGGTTCAGTGGCAATCGACGACCCAACGAGTTGTTAGCAGGCGACAACTCGTTAGGTCGACCGTCGGATGGAGGCTAGAGGTCAAGGATGGGGTCCCGAGACAGTGGTGATCATGGAAGTGGGGATGATTCATCATGCACTTGACGACCCATCAAGTGACCCATGGGGAGAGAAGAGCAGAAAATTAAGCTAATCCAGTGTACTCCACGACAGGGCCCCACAAGTCATATCCAACCCCACGACTTGTGGAGTGCCTCGTAGGGACTGGCAGGGTGGACTTTTCCTGCGAATTTCCAAGGGTATTTTCCTAAAATCCTATGCTTCTAACTCCTAAACTACATCATTTGGAGCATTTATGAGACGTTTTAAGGGTTTTACTAGCCTAATCTCTCATTCGCTCAAGATATTCCTTTGAATTCTTCTTCCTCTTCTCTCTGAAGCCTAAGGATTCAACATGGATTTCTTCAAAGGCTTCAAGGGTTAAGTTCAAGAGGGAATTCCTTCTAATCAGGTATATGGGTTTTTCAACAAGGACATCCTTCCATTCTTGCACCCCAAACTTTTTATTAAAAACCCAAATCCCTTGTTCTAGAAAAGCATGGTTTAGAGTTTCAATTTATGGGTGATTTCTTCTATTCCTTCTATGGATTATAAGACCCATTATGATTAACAATCATGTATGCTTGTGGGATTACTTTCAATATCTTGAATTTATGTACTTAATATGGGAAATGCATGACTATAGAGTTTTCACCATGAGATAGCCTAGAACTTCCAATGGGATTTCGTAATTGTTCACATAATTTTATCATGAAATTGTATCCAAATCTAATGTATAGGAAGATCTTATGGATTCTCTTAAACCTAGAATATATGATTTAATATATATGTAGAGATGCAATTAGAACTTACTTGATCAATGTGAAGTATGTATATGTTTTCACTATCGTTGTGATGTAAATGTTTTGGATATGAGTTGAACCTATGGTAATGGAATGATTATCGGATCTTCTTCATGAATTAGAGTAAATTTCGAAATGGGGTCCATGAAATATTCATATTCTTTCACCATGATTTCATTGTACATGTTAAAGTATGATTTGAATCTATGGATCTTACATGAATTTAAGATATACGTCATATGCTATATAAGGTAAATTCAGGATTCAAATGTGGTGGACATGTTTAAAGTATTATCTGATCCTAGCAATGCTTAATGAAACTAGAATATATGATTTAAATGATGATTTGAGACTATGATGATATGAATTATGATGATAAAGCATGAGAATGATCCTTCAAACCTTTTGGCTTTTTGTTAGTAGAAAGTAGCCTTAGTAAAATCTAAATGATTCATTATGATATTCAGTTTGATGTAAACAGTTGAATTCTCATGTTTCTGATTAGCTGAAGTGACTTAAACTAAATGAATGACATCAGACCAGTGACCTCCATGTTCTAATTTATCGGGACTCTCCATAGCTGAGAATGTTTCCCCTCAGTCAGTCAGAATTTTCTCCTTAGCTCAGTCGGGGATTCTCATTAGTAGATAATGTCTCCCTTAGCTCAGTCAGGGATTCTCATTAGTAGAGAACATCTCCCTTAGTCATTCAGGGACTCTCCATAGTCGAGAATGTTTTCCTTAGTCAGTCAGGGACTCTCCACAGATGAGAACGTTTCCCTTAGTCAGTCAGGGACTCTCCATAGCCGAGCATATATCCTTTAGTCTATTATATCAGTCTAGCTCAGCTTTGTATGAGTTCAAATTACAGTTAAAATTGATTTAGTAGAATTCAGACTCAATTATCAACAAAGAATCAGAACAATGTATGATATCAACTACATCTTTAAATTCTCAATATATGTGAAGTACATGACCCTTATGCATAATTTTAATTATACTTCGGTAAATGTTCTCAAAGAAAAGCTTAATGGCAAAATATATATGTATCTCAGATAGGGTTGTTGTATTCCAGTTCAGTTACATGTCGAAGTATCTAGCTTACTTCCTTCTTGTATACTTGCATGTTTAGATTACTTATGCTTCCTACATACTTAGTACATTCCAAATACTGACCACATGCTTTATGTGCTATATCATTTCATGATATAGATTTAGGTTTCCAGACTCAACCACGTAGTTAGATATGCTCAATTCCCATCTCAACTGCTTGTGGTGAGTGTTCGGCTGTCTGGATGACTACACGCAAGTGCACGTGGTCGAACAAGTAGTAAGTGGCTCAAGTAAGCCAAGTATCGATCCCACAGGGACTGGACTGCAGGGCCGTAGCTACTCAAGTGTCAATTAACTGTAACTCTACAAATGCAGACAACAATGTAAAAGAAAAGTTTTTATATTTTGTTATTTAATTTTATACTAAGTCTAAAATTGAATATGAAGTGAGTCAGACTATGAATGTGAGCATGCTGAGGCTAAAACGAACGCATGTAAGAGAGGTAATTATCGATACAGAGTTAGTTAATCTTTTCTCCGGTTGCTAGTCGGAACTTATGCTATAGTTAAAACTCTCGTATTTAACCCAACTTAAGAATCATGAACCTTCCACCTACATTTCTGTGATAAGAGCTTAATTCATGTTCTACCATACAAAATCGATTCCACAATTGACTAATACGACTTTCAGGTATATTTCTGTATTCTGAAGGTAAATCCAATTCTTAATTTTTCCAAACTAAAAAAAGATCATATCTATTAATTCACAACTTTCCAATTTCGTGCTCTCTCAGTGAAATCGGACTTTTAGATTACATCAACATTGGCCAAACATTAATGCAGTAAGAACAAAAATTAATAGAACAACCATGGAAGAAAAGCTGAAAAAACCAAATGTTCAACAATCACATTTCAATAATTTTCTTAACCTCAGCAAGAGTGAAATTAGCCACTCATTTGTGGATTAAACGCCGTTAAATGAATGTAAATCATACAAACAATTGAAAGAAAGGAGAAAGAGATAGAGAGAATTTTCGTCACCTAAACTGCCTGTAACCCACGTTCTTGCTCCACCAAGTCAGAATATGTAAAAATGAACCTAAGTGTGCTATTTATATTAGTGAAATTTTTCCGGAATAACAAGCAACGTGTCACGGAATGCGAACTGCCTCCGTGACCACGGCCCAAACATGACTTTCTGAAATTGCCCAATTGACCCTCGACAGCCCTTGCCGCGTTGGCGGCATGTCACACTGCCTGGACAGTGCAATGGCACATCCTTTGTCGCGCGGATGGCACGCCGTGGCGCGGCGGCCAGGCGCCAGCCCCAGTGCTCACGCCTGCTTGCTGCGTCTGCGCGCTTGCCTGGCATAGGCGTGGCACGGCGCTGGGCGCGCACACACTACAACGTGGCACGCTGCCTGGCGCGGCCAGCCTTTCCATGGCCTACTCCTTGCCGAATTTCACCCGTTGCTTCCGACTCCATTCCTTTCCTTCACCAACTTATGATTTAGTTCCTCAAAATCATTGAAACCTAAAAAACAAGGACTAATCATGTTGTTTTAGCACATATATTCACATTTATATATAAAATTACATGAAAATGTATAAAATAACCCAGATAAACAAGACTAATTTAAGGATTATAAAAGTATACTTGGACATGCTATTTTCCCACGATCGGTGAGTCCTCATCTCGAGGATGTGATTTATGTTTTTTATTTCATTATGTTACAGTTTTTAGACCTTAGGAGTTAGCTGGGGCTGTCAGCAACTCATCAGTTTTAATGAGAGCTTTCAGAATTGTATAGATAAATTCAACTTGTATCGGTGTTTTATGAGATTTGTTATTTTGGGTTTTAAATTAGAATCTTTTGAATTTAGCTTCCGCTCAGTTATGTTATGTTAGATGTTTCTATTATTAAGTGATATGCTATGATTATGCCATGGATTAGCTTGGAGCCTCTCGGGGTTTCCTTGTTCCAAGATTACGACTAGGTGTAAGCTCAGGTCATGATAGGTTGTGGGATCGTGAAGATCATTGTAGTGAAGTTGTTTCATTGATTTTGGAGTGTATTGAGTCATGGAGGGATAGAGGAAATTATGGAAATCATTCCTCTATTGATAAGATATCTTGAAAGATTAAAGTAAGTGTTTCTATCTTTTCCTTTGTAAGTAATTTGAAGTTATATGCTTTATCAGAAAAGTTGATGTTGTTATCATATGTTGGATGGAATTTAGGAGAAGTTGTGAAGGGTTATACAAAGCATGTTGGCTGGATATTGGAGGATAATAGCAAGGTAAAGCTAAAGTAATTGTTGGTAAAATCGAATTTGCAAGCGAGGTATGTAAAGGTGCCCGTTCCCTCATTTGTTTTAAGCACGATTCTATGACGTTGATAGGGATGATACTCCTATGTTTAAACTCATATTGAGGCATAAGTATGGTTCTATTGAAGGTTGGAAACACATGGTATAAGGCTATAAATATTGAAATGTTTAAGTCATATGAATGTGCATGAATGATGATGTTTATACAATTATTGTCGTAGTTGTAAATTGAGTCTAGAGACCTCTTATTGTGGGTACTATGAGCTGGTCCCATACGTGTTATGATTGTGTAGTAATTGTGCGTGTGAGTTCCATTTTTTCATGTTAATAAGGCAAATGAATTAAGAACTATTCGTGCTCGTTCACATGATAAGTTGATAATGAAATCCAAATTGTCTAATTGTTGATATGTGTAAAGGAACCACTTTATAGGCATGATATATGTATATATGCAATTCCTAAATGTTAGCGGATTATATAGAAATGGAAAACTATGTGCTTCTATTTAATATATATGCTAAGTTAGCAGGATCGTTCATAGTACATTGCTAATAAGTTTTACTAAAGTTCCTATGTTGTCCAAACTTCCTGAAGGTCATTTAGATCATCGAGTAGACATATATGTACGCTATGCGATAGATTTATATGATATATATGTGCAGTTCTAGTCTTGAATGAGGCCTATTTAGGTTGCAGTCTCATAGTACATTGTTATGTTCCATATGTGTTAGGAAGACTTGTAGAGAGCCTCATCGGCTCCATATATGATCATAGTTATAGCACATTACTGATACGGTCATATTGGTTGGCAAATACAGTAGCAGGTGCAGCTATAGTTACAGTACACCACTGATACGGTCATGTCAAGTAGGAAGATGTTTATTCAGTATTACACCTCCAAGATGGCCATCTCGGCTGGGTAGGATCATTATTATGACTAATTTATTGTACATCTTACCGTCAGGGTAGTTATGACTTGTATGTGCTTACTATTAACGTAGAAATGTTAAGTTGTTATTAGATTTAAGCTTCTAGATCTGGTTGTTCCTAAATTTAGTTTGATATCTTTGATATATCATGTTTATAGATTTCAACCTTACATACTAATACACTTATCATTTATATTGTGTTCCTTTTCTAGGGACCCTGCAATCGTGTGCAGGTATAGGTAGAAGGCTCAAATCACCCGTTGCTGTAGTAGCCAAGATTTAGCTGAGAGATGGTATGCTCTTTTATTCAAGGGCATATTCTAGTTTTGTTTGATTCGAGGTTCTGTTATTGTAAAGTATGGGTAGGCCGAGGCCTTTCCACACATTTCAACGATTACTCTTTAGGGGCTTTGTGGACTACTTTTTACAGGTTAGTTCAGTTATTGCTTGTATCCCAGCTTTCGTTGTTCAATTTAATTATGTTGTTGCCTTGTCAGCATCAGTTGTTGTGTTCTATGTTATTGAAGCCATATAGGTCCATTGGTATACTTCAGTTAATTGTGACATATGTCCTGGTCGACCTAAGACTTATGAACACAGATGATATATAGCCAGTTTCTTGATTATCTTACAATCGAGTGCTTGTCTCTCCTCTCGGTTTTGGGGCCTAAAAAACTAGTTATTAGAGTGAAGTTGTACCTAGGGAGTCCACAAAACTATGTCTAGTAGTGTCATGATTTGAGCTGATACCTCGGATCGAGACATGAGACCTGGAACCACGAATAACTCCAAGCTAACCCATGGCACATATGGCATGATTTAAGAGCATGAAATCAAGCTGGGAAATTAAAACAAAAGCATGCACACCGGAATTCCACATAACATAAAGGCATACCTAATAAAGTGACAATATCACAACTTGTGAGTCACTTACTACATGTATGTCTAAAAAGCCTCAGGTTGTAAGACGAGTTTATGAGAGAACACTCCTAACTATCTCAGTAAGTCTGAATCTAAAAGAAGACATAACAAAAAAAACTGATAAGCGTCCTCAGATGATGAGGACTCACCAGGAACTGGGAAAAATGGCTAGTATGAGTGGGCGAGCTAATGAGGTGCGAGATGGATCACCCGAACCTATATCATGAGACGATATAGCATAGAGTATACAATCAGTATTTTGAATGTACTGGTACATATGAAAGTAAAACATGCTAGTAAAATGATAGTTCAAATTATGAATTTAAATGAAGATAGATCACGAGAGTAAGGACAGCACACTAAAGGCCATATATCTGGAATATACATAATCATAAGTTATTCATCGTAATTTGAGAATAATGACCCAAGGTTTAGAAATAGAAATCATATCATATATCATACGTGAATCATAAGTGAAAACTCATAAAGCTACGATCAATGTGTCAAATATTCCATAAAAAACATAATATCATGAGACATGAACATAAGTAATTGAAAATATGATAATCAATGGGAGAACTCATCATAACCGACAACCATAATGTATGAGTACATGATGATCCCATTTTTCCCTTAGAAGAGCCACCCCTGGCCTTGCCGGGGCAAAGGAAGGGCAAGGTGTGATATCACGATGTGTCCTCAGGCAGGGGAAACACTCTCTTGAGAGGTCCCAAATAAGAATATATCCTACGTTGGCGCGTAATTCGGGGCAGGGGTCCTCAGAATCACTAATTCTACTTGATACCAGACACTACACTCAAATATGAATATTTATCATAATCATATTCTCAAAACATAGCTTAAATCTATTTATTAGGAGTCTTGACTCCAAACATCTTTGTAAAATTGATCTTGTAAGCCTTGGCTAAAATCATGAGAAAAGATACTTACGACTTTACATGGGCTTGCCCAAATCATGGAATCATACATACTTGAAATACACTTCGTAATTCAAAATAATGAAACCATAAGTTATAAATTCATAAAAATTCATGCATACTTGATATTCATCATATTTGAAATCATAGGCTAATAAGCTTGAAATTCATAATTCATGCATAATAGGGCATAATCTTCATAAATTTGAAATCATGAATTAATAAGTTAATTGAGGTCTAAATATGCCCTAATATCCACAAAAACATTAATTAAACATGAAAGGATTAAACCCCACAGAAATAACATAGGAGATTTCATGAAAATTGGGTAAAACCCTAGAATTCAATTTGACATGCTTAGAGACTTGAGATCATAGATTTGGGTTGAAATTTGGCATGAGGGTGGAATATTTTCTCCCATTCATAACCCTACATACCTGGGCTTGAAGCATTCTTAACATGATTAGAAACCCAAAGGGAATTGAGGAGAAGATTTGATGAACAACCTAGCTTCTCTTGAGGGGATTTGATCTTCACTTAGGGGTGTTAGGAGTAGAATGAGTGTTTAGGCTGATTAAAACCCTTAAAACATCCTTTAGAATGCTTAAATTGACTTATTATATGATTTAGGAACTTAGGAATTATAAAAACACCCTTAATGATTCCAGAGGAAAAATCACACTGCCAGACCCAATAAGGGATTGGACGACCCGTTGGGAGACTTCACGGGTTGTCCCCTGACCCGTTGCCACGGGAAACCTTTTCTCCATTCTATGATCTTTTTCACTCCAAAGAGTCACTTAATGGGTCATCAGGGACTTGACGACTCATTCCTTATCCCATGAAGTACACTGGAAATCAACATTTTCTCCACTACTGCACACTTAATGGGTCACACCACTACTCGTTCTGTGACCTGGTGCAGGTTTTCATATTTTCTTCATTTTAGTCCTCAAGTATTATTTTAGGGACTTTTAGGGTGTTACATTATCTCCCCCCCTTGGGAACTGTAATTCCTAAAAGCTCAAAATCAAAATCTGGGACTTAGATAAGAAATCTGGAAAATTATAGAAATATTGTAGAACGACCAGCCTGACGAGTCGTTAAGGGACCCGATGACTCGTCGGATCAAGCGTAATGAAGGATGCCAAGATGATGAGTTAGTGTTTCCCAATGGACGACCTCACAAGTCGTTATCAGGCTACACTACTCATGTTATGTCGCCGTTGCCAAGCCCGAGTTTCAGAATTTGAGAAGTAGACAGTGTACTTGATGGAAGGTCACCACGAGTCGACACTAGAAGTAACGACTCGTCGGGTCCTTCGTTTCCAGTCCGCTTTCTGGCTTTCTTACCAGTGTGCTTGATGAACGACACGACGAGTTGTTCCCAGTCATGACGACTCGTCATGTACTTTTGTCAGGAGACAATAGATTTTTGAGTGAACTTGTGGAAGGACCCAACGACTCGTTGGACTTGGTAACGAGTCGTTAGGTCACCATTAGGGACACTTAGAGCATTTTTTCCACCGAATTTCTAAGGGCTTTAGTAATTTCCTATTTTCCCAAGCATTAAACTACGTCGTTTAAGCACTAATTTCATATGTTTTAGTGGGGAAAAATGGTTACATCCTCATTCTCACTCTAATCCTCAAAAAAACATCATAGAATTTTCTCTCAGAGTATTTCAGAGCAAGGGCTGGGGTTGAACTTTTCTGCTTCAATTTTCAGGCAGATTCTCCGGATTTCTTCGCCAGGTATGTCGAGGTTTTAGCAAGAGAGTTTGTCCTTCCCTTGTGTCCCCAAAGTTCTCCTCAATTTCTTCTATCGGTTTTAAGCCTAAACTTTCAAGTATGAGAAGCACTCATGTTTATTTTCGTTGATTTCACTTAGAACGATGTTCCTATTTATTGTTGATGTAATGTTCGTTAGTTCCTTATTAAATTGTCAATGTTATTACTAAGGTGAATTTAAATCCTAACCATCGGGTAACAATTTTACTTGTTCAGTTCTCTCTAGTGAACGAAGATTGATTTGGGCTGAAATTTCTAGAATTTCCTATATATATATATATGTATATATATATGTTGAGCAAATATCCCATTAACGAGAATGAATTTTGCTCTGTTGAATGAAATTCCCATAATTCTTGAAATTGCCTTAGATTATGAAATTATTCGTGTTGTCAGCATAAATGAGCTCTCTATTAGCTACTTCGTAATTTAGTCAGTCAGAACTCAGAACTCTACTAGTCTAGTCTCAGTCAGAATCATGTCAGTCTAGCTTCAGTCAGATTTTAGCAACCTCAGGGTTGTCCAGAAAATGTCAACTGATCAGTTTGACTCTAGTTTATTTTCGAGGTGTCATTGGTGCCTCCTAGTTTTCAGAATCAGATTTAGATTTCAGTTATTTGGTCCATTAGGCAGTCATGACATTCAGTTATAGCTCTTACTATCCCCAAGACCCTAGTTCAGTTATTAGTTGTTCTGTAGACAGTTACGATGCTCCCAGATAAGTAGCTCTGACCAGTTTTAAAACCCAGTTTCAGAATCTAGTCCGATATGGCTCCTAGGGTACATGCAGCTATTCGTCCGTGGCTAGTATTGGGCCCCAATTTCGAGCTATCAGCTTAATAGTTCAGTTTAGGTTGTCCAGTGGTAGTAGAACTTAGCACCGAGCAGGCCGGGGTTCCAGCGCACCCAGGTTCCCGAACTATGTTGCCAGCATAGGTTACAGTATTACTTGGCCTGGTTGGCCCCAGATTTTTTTTGTGATCACCCCGTTCATGCCTTTATACCCTGGCAAGGTATATTGGATCCTACCGGTGGGGTCGGACTCCACATCTAGCTCACGTGGTTATATGTCGGTTATAGAATTTCCCACTAGTGAGTCCAGTCCAGTATCAGAATAAGCAACTCAGTTCAGTACAATATCTTAGATTTAGTGTTTCAAACATAGGGCATGTCCTTGACCATCAGATAGGGTCATCTTGACCATTTCAGATTATATCATAGTTCAGTTCAGCTTACCTGTTGGTCATGGCGTGTCATTACAGTTCAGGATTTATATTCAGTATGTCTCTCCCACTAACTCAGTATATTCAAAGTACTGATGCATGCTTTTCATGCTGCATCGTTTCATGATACAACTGTAGGTTCTCAGATTCAGCACAGATAGTTACTTCAGATTTAGAGCATTCAATTTCAGCAGATCAGAGTGTGAGTCCTCATATTTCAAGGGTCTTATTTATTTACTTCAGTTGGTATGGTTAGGTATAGACTTAGAGTTAGCTGGGGGCCTGTCCCAGCAACTCCTCAATAGTTGGCTTTCAGACCAGACTTATCTTTTAGAATTGTATTTTAGATATATTATTTCTTTTTCTACCTTCAGTCTTCACATTTTCTTAAATTGATAAATCTGTTATTTAAAAGTTCCACTGTGCATGTTTACTCAGAATTCTAGAGTATGATAGACCAGGGGTTGACTTGGAGTCACTTGTGGATTCAAGTACCGTGTTACGTCCAGGGTGTAGGCTCGGGGCGTTACAATTGTGTATGCCTTAGCTGACTTGAGAGAGGGGATGTTGAGTGAGGCTCCTGGCTCTTGGTATCTTATCCATCCAGGTGCAAGCAAGATATATCATGATCTACTTGAAGTCTACTAGTGGAATGGTATGAAGAAGGACATAGTTGAATTTGTGGCTAAGTGTCCAAATTTACAATAGGTGAAGGTTGAACATCAGAGACCTTGAGGTATACTTCAGGACATCAGTATTCCTACTTGGAAGTGGGAAGAGATCAACATGGACTTCGTTACAGGTTTGCATTTGTATTCAGAGAAAAAAATTTCAGGCTGGTGCTATGACTGAGGCGGCGCGCCAGGCCTATTCTAGAGCTGAAAATTGCTGAAAATTTGACTAATCCTGTGCCGAGATAGGAGGGCCTGTGCACCATACCTATTTCGGGGCGAAAAATGCTGATTTTTAAGCAAATTCTTGAAGGGAAGAAGCATCATTTGAAGGCTCATCTATAAATATAAGCCTTAGGTTGTTTGTTATGTAGTTTAGGAATTCTGGGAGTAGTTTTTGACTGCTTGAAGCAGTCTTTGCTCATTTTTATTCCGTAATTCATTCATGAAATCTGGTAAGAAGTTTGGAAGGAAGACAGGGTTCTACAACTATGTTTTCCCTTCTTTAGTTTGTATTTCCGCATGATGATGACTAAGTATTTATTTTTCTTCTTATCTATGAGGGGCTAAACTTATATTTTAGGGTTGTGGCCATGGTGAATGGTTGATTGTTTGACAGATTAATTAAATTTAGTTTTGATTCTTATTTTGTGGTTGTTCGTATTTATTTGTTTTAATTTATTATTTATGAGACTAATCACCTTGTAAGTAATATGTTGGCTTTCTATTGAACTTGGGAAAGGGAATCGAAATGGTTAAAAATAAATACATAATGGGAATTTAAAGACCCTTGAACCCATTGGTGATAGGACAGAAGTTGTTGTTGAGGATAGGGATATACTTAAACCCCGTTTAGTTAAATACAAGTAGGCATAATCGTTATCTCATGGTTCGCCTGCGACCATAGGGATATAGGTGTTAGGGTTCATGAAATAGTTCTGGAATGCTAGGGATAGTGGAAAGAAATGGGATAATAATGTGCAACTAACAATCATAGAAATAATCATGCTAGTTTAAATACGTCTGAAAGACACAACCTGAAACCAATCAAATGCCATTTCCCTAATCTATCATCATTATGGAAATAAAATCAAGCTCACATTCGTTTTAGTTATTTCTTACAAATTTGAAGTTTTAGTAGTTTAATTTTTCAAACCAATCTCCATTTTACTTGTTGTGTAGATTAGTGGATTCAAAGTGCAACCTTGTAATGATTAAATTGACAAGTCCCTATAGGTACGATATCTAGATTTAACAATCCTATATTACTTGAGGACCACGTACTCTTGTGTGCACTTGGGTGACATCAAAAGTACATGTTGATCTCTTCCCACTTCCAAGTAGGGATGGTAATGTTTTGTAGTACCCCCAGGTCTCTGATGCTCAACTTTCACTTGTTGACAATTTGGACACTTAGCCACGAACTCCACTATGTTCTTATTCATGCTATTCCACCATTAGACCTCACGTAGGTCACGGTACATCTTGGTGGCACCTGGGTGGATAGAATACCAAGAGCCATGAGTTTCTCCCAACATATACTCTCTCAAGCCATCAACACCCGAAAAATATAAATGACCCTGATAATGAAGTACAACATCTCCCCCTTAGGGGAAACCTCCACCTTCTGATTCTAGACAGCTTCCTTTAGCTTTACCAAGATAGGATCCTCGTCTTTCCTATCCTTGACCTCGGTCACCAATGAAGATTCTGATCCATTCTGAACAATGACACAACCATCTGTTGCGTCAACAAGGAGAGCCCCTAAACGAGAAAATCTATGAACGTCCTTTGCCAACTCCTTCCTCCTATCCTCAACATGAGACGCACTCTCCATGGACAGCCTACTAAAGGTATCTGCCACTATATTGTCATTGCCTGGATGATAAAGGACACTCATGTCATAGTCCTTGAGAAGATCTAGCCACCTCCTTTGATGTAGATTCAAGTCCTTTTGAGTGAACACATACTGAAGTCTCTTGTGGTCCGTGAACACATCCACATGCACCCCATACATGTAGTGCCTCCAAATCTTTAATGCAAACACCATGGTTACCAACTCTAGGTCATGCTTCAGGTAATTCTTCTCGTGATTCTTAAGCTGTCTAGAGGCATATGCAATGAGTTTACCATGCTGCATTAATACACAACCAAGAACAACACTTAAGCCATCATAATACACCATAAATCCATCTGTGCCCTCTAGTAGAGTCAATACTGAGGCTGAAATGAGTCGAGTCGTTAACTCCTGAAAACTCCTCTCACAGGCGTCTGACCATTGAAATTTTACCTTCTTCTAGGTCAATGGTGCTACAGTGGACGAGAATTCCTTAACAAACCTCCTGTAATATCCAGTTAAACCCAAAAAGCTCCTAATGTATGAAGGATTAACTGGTCTAGGCCAATTCTTCACCGCCTCTATCTTTTGAGAGTCCACCTGCACACCCTCACTTGATACCACATGACCCAAAAATGCTACTGAGTTCAACCAAAACTCACACTTGCTGAAATTAGAAAACAACTAGCTATCCTTGAGAGTCTGTAGCATAACCCTCAAATGAGCGACATGCTCCTCCTCGCTCTGATAGTGTATGAAGATATCGTCTTTGAAAACAATCACGAATATATCCAAATATGGCTTGAACACCCTATTCCTCAAATCTATAAAAGCTACAGGAGCATTCGTTAGTCGTGAAGACATAACTACAAACTCAAAGTGATCATACCTAGCTCTGAAAGTTGACTTCAGGATGTCATTCTCTCTAACTCTGAGCTGATGATAGCCGGATCTGAGGTCTATATTTGAGAAACACTTAGCACCCTGAAGTTGGTCAAATAAGTCATCAACTCTGGGGAGGGGATACTTGTTCTTGATTTTGACCTTGTTCAACTGTTGATAATCAATGCACATTCTAAGGGAACCATCCTTCTTTCAAACAAAGAGAATTGGTGCACCCCTTTCAACTCATTTAGCTCAGTTGGAGCCATTTTGGAAGGAGGAACAGATATAGGCTTCATATCGGGGAGAAGGTCGATACCAAAGTCAATCTCCCGTACAGTGGGGACTCCTAGTAGATCATTTGGAAATACCTCCGGATACTCACACACTATATGAACTGACTAAAGAGTCAAGATCTCGGACATCTCATCCTTAACCCGAACTAGACCATACACACAACATTTAGAAATCATCTTCCTGGCTTTGAGGTAGGAAACAAACCGACCTACAGGCATAGATGAACTACCTTTCTATTCTAGGACTGGCTCACCCAGAAATTGGAACTCTACCATACAAGTCCTACAATTTACTGTGGCCTAACATACATCCAACTAATCCATCCAAAGATAACATCAAAATAAGTCATGTCTAACTCTACTAGATCAGCCGAGGTGAATTTGTGAAGGACTGTTACAGAGCAATTTATGTATACCCATCGAGCTATAACTGATTCACTGATTGGTGTAGAGGCTGAGAAGGGTTCTGGTAGGATTTCGAGACTGACTTCGAAACTAATAGCAACATAGGGAGTCACAAAAGATAATGTAGCCCATGGATCTAATAATGCATACACATCAAGATGGAATACTCATAAAATATTAGTGACCATATCTGGAGAGACCTCTTGCTCCTAACGAGATTAGAGGGCATAAAATCTCTAATGTTGAACACTACTTGCACTAGTGGATGCACCTTGCTGAGCTGAGCTTGCTGGTGGAGTTGCTAAACTGGTGGCTAGGTTATGCCCTATACTTGGGCCATGTATGGATGAAAGGCAGTCCCTGAGAAGATGTCCAGGCTTCCCACACCCATAACACATGCTTGTACCCAGTAGGCACTCTCTAGTGTGCCTCCTACCACACCTGCCGCAAACTGGAATGTTGGGCTCTCCTGAACTGCTCCCCTGACCTTTTGAGGCGTTGGGGCTAATGACCTTTAGTGGGACTGCTGATGATGTCCTCCACATAACCTCTGATGAAACTGTCTGTAACTCTGTGTCATGGCCCTCTTGGCATCTCTCTCCTTCTCCTTCATCTGGTCCACCTCAATCTGCTGGGGGTATATGACCAATCGAGAGAAGTCTAGGTCACTGCACAACGTAGTGGTCCTTTACTCCTTGACCAGCGAGTCTGATACTCTGTTCACAAACCTGCTCATATGAGACCTCTAATCCGCAACCATCTCAGGCGCACACTTGGACGGCCAGGTAAGCTGCAAGGCATACTCTTGGACAATCCTGTAGTGATGCTTCAAGTTGATGAACTCCATCGCCTTTGCCTCCCACGACTTACTAGGGAATAACCTATCCAAGAAGATAGTCATGAATTCATCCAATTCACGGGAACTGCACCCACTGCTCTACCATCCTTCCGCTGGCGGTACCATATGTAAACAACCACTTTAGCTGATAAGAGGCTAAATCCGCATCCTCCTCTCCGCTCACACCCATAATTTGGGTGATCGTTTACACCTCCTCAATAAACTCATGCGGGTCCTCATCCACTTTCGATCCCAGAAACTCAGGTGGGTTCATCTTCAGAAAGTCTCAAACTCTAGCCGCCGTTGTGTTCCCATCCTGAGGAATATGAGCCACTGCCTGCTGATTGACCTGAGTGGTCATAGCCTGTGCCAACATCTGAAATGCTGAACTAAACTCGACATGAGTGACCTGCTCAGGCATAGGATCTTTTGGGGCTGGCTGGGCTTGCTGACGCCTATCTCCATTGCAATTGTCATGGCCATTTCCATTGCCATTCCTTCTTCCATTAACTCGGTGTGGAGGCATATCTCTGCTAGTGCATATATCACGAGTTAGAAGGATAGAGAGATAGTTCATCGCATGACTTAAATTATGAAAGAAGGGAAATTTCCTAAAATGTCTTGTAGCCTCTTTCTCATAAGTGTGGAGCGCTTCACACCCATGCAAAATAATCTACTCAATGTGGCTTTTAGAAACCCTAGGACACTATAAACCTTTTCTTTGATACCAAGTTTGTCATAATCTGAGCTGAGACCCCGGATAGAGACACGAGACCTAGAACCACGAATGGCTCCAAGTCGGCCCATGGTATGAACATAATAACTAAAGAACATACATCAATCAGAATTTGATAACTGAAACATGAATAAGAAAAAGTATAAATAGCATAAAAATCATAAATAGAGTCAGCACTCAACAAAGCTGAAAATCTACATAAATATCTTATAAGCCTCTAACATGTCAGGTGAGGTGATTCGACAACATCCCCAATTTACTCGCTAAACTGTGAAACTAAATAACATAATCAAATGCCAAGCTGAATTTCCTTTGGAAGATGGGGACTTACCAATAATGGGAACTGAGCTGAATTGCGGGGAAAGATAGACTAACGACAAAACTGAGTCTAATCGCGTGGACCTGTATCATGAAATGATATAGCATAGAGTATGCAGTCGATATTTGGAATATACTGAGAATACAAGGTAAGTAAAACATGCTGAGTAAATGTTAACTAAAATCATGCACATAACATAAATCATAAGATCATGAGAGTAAGGAATGCATGCTGAAATATGAATCTGAGACATATTTAGTCATAATCTAAATATCATATCTGAATAAAATGACCCAAAGATAAAAATAGAAATCATATGACTTTTCATAGCTGATATCATAAGTAAAAGCTCATAAACTGATCATTGGGTCAAACCTATTGAAAAACATAATATCATAAGTCACGCACATAAATAAATGAAATCATGGGGAACAATAAGAGACTCTTCATAATCGATTCCATCATGATAGGTCTTACGTGATGCCCTAACTGTCACAGTCAAGTGGGTAGAGTTGTCCAAAACCTTTCTAGGGATAAGGTGCTACCATGATATCTATATCAAGTTGAAGGCCCCTTGCGGGCGGGAGAATACTCTCTTAAGAGGTCCCAAATATAAGTATATAAACCTATTGTAACACCCCAAATGTTCCCTAGGTCATACCCGAGGCTTACAATAGAAAACAACAAGAAAACAATACCAGAACAAAACAACGAACCTCAGTACGGTTCGTTGTAGGGTCCAACGGGTTGTTGGAAGTGCACATTGTTTCATTACCAGAAAGTTGTCAGAAATTTTTCCATAACCCACGAGGCGATTGTACGGACCATGGCTTGATTGAATAGGTCATTATTAGTGTTCGTTGAAGCAGATTAAGAGAATTTCCAAGGAAGAATAGGGGAAACCAATGGACAGACCAACGGTTCATTGTTTGTTACCACGACCCATTGGATGGGTCATTGGTTCTGCTAGTTTGTTAAAAATCTCGAGCTAAGTTAAGAACCGTTTTAGGTATATGGATAGACCCGAGCCGGTGAATAAGAAGGATGTTAAGATCAATTCCTAAGTATAAGATGTGAATTACATGCAAATTATTGTCATAAGGAATCTTTAGCACAAAGTTGAGTTGAGAGCCTTTTTACCGATTGAGTGTTCGTATAAGTTCTCACAAGGGTCAACTTCAAAATACCATAGATCTCATTTTACAAAATGTTTTTGGATGATTCAGCACCTCCAATTGAATCCTTTGAAGTATTCTTTCCAACACATCTGACCTTGCATCAATCAGAGTTCGGAGTAAAAAGTTATGAGATGTTTAGTGAAGCAGCAACAGGTAACGACGAACCTCAAAACGAGCTGTTGTAGCAACCAATAACCCGTCCTGTTGGTCATTGGAACTGCTAGTTCCAGGTCTTCTTATGATAGTTTGGGGGTATTTTGGTCAAACTCCTATGCTTATAACTCCTAAATGACGTTGTTTTTAGCTTTCTTATGGTCATATTAAAGGGATTAACCTAGCCTAAATCCTCACCCTCTCCAAAAGATCAATAGTTGGATTTTCTCTTAAGAAAGGAGCCAGAGTTCTTCTTCAACCTCATCAAATCTTCTTGGACTATTTATGTAAAGTTAAGGGATCATCAACCCAGGTATGTAGGGTTATGAATGTGTGTTTCCGATCACACCCATGCCCATTCATTATTAATTTATGAAAATCTATCAAAAATCTCATAAATCTATCAAAAATCTCATGGGGTTTTAATTCAATTTTTCTAAAAATATAATGATTTGCTAATGGGTTATTATGATTTGTGATTTACATCACATTTTATGGATTTTTATCAGAATTTACAACTATTTGAATTATAAAATTTTTGAATTCGATTTCTACTAAATTTAGCCTAGTTATGTAAGAGCTATGATGAATCAATTTATGATCTACTCTTCAATTGTTGATATTTACAAACCCAACATAATTTATGATTTGAAATATGAATTTATTCAAATACCCATTATGATTTGATGATTCACAATTTATATGTATGATATTCAAGTATGCATGAAACCTACGATTTATGAATTATATTTTGGCTGACTCACGAGCCTTATCTCAAGGCTAGTTCATGTATGGACAAGTATTTTTATGATTATCATGATTTAACTAGTACATTAATTCATGCATATTATACTATGAACACTATATATATTTTGGGAGTAGTATTGAACACAGAGTAGGTTCGGGGCCTAGGTTCTGCCCTGGATCTCATAAACTACGTGCCACCGTAGGTATGTTGGGACCTCCCTTGTGACTGTCCCTGGCCTAAACGGCCCTTTTTTATGTGTGATAACGCCTTTCTTGGTTCTACCCTTGGCAAGGTTTGAACGGCCTCTCTACTAGGTTTACAAGTCGGAGTCCATGTGTGCTCATATGGGGTATGTTGGTTAAAAGAATCTCCCCCCGATCCTCGTGATTTATGCATGTTTATGATTATGTATATTGGCTCAAGTCATGTTAAATAAAGCTTTCCTCTTATGAATATGATTACAATTGTATTACTAATAGTTTGAAAATTGTGAGCCTTATGTTATGTTACTATCACTATGTTATGAGCATGTGGTCCTACTCTTATGATCATTTAGGTGTTTTATATATTTAAATGTACGTTTTACTTACCTTGCATACTTGGTAAATTCCACGTACTGATCGCATACTCTTTATGTTGTGTTGTCTCATGATAGAAGACCCGGCACTCAGGCTCATCTCCATCATTAGTCCATCTTAGAGTAAGCTATCAGCCTTGCTGGTGAGTCCTGATGTTCCGAGGGTCATATTTCTAGAACTTGATGATATTCTTTTGTTTCAATTTTGCTGGGTTAGTTGGGGATATTGTCCCATCAACCTATCTTATATGATAGAGGTTTTCAGACAGTTTGCAGTACTCAACTGATATGTATGTATGGTAGTTTCTGCTTATCATGCTATGTTATATTGCGTTTATATTTCCGCTATTTTGTATGTTCAGTATTCCGCCTAAAGTGATATTCAGTTATATGTATGCTTATGCCATGGGTTGACTTGGAGTCTCTCGGGACTCCTTGTCCCGTGTTATGATCTGGGTCTACGTCCGGGTCGTGACAAACTTGGTTTCAGAGCAATAGATTTGAAGTGTCCTAGGGTGTCTGAGAACCTCGTTAAGTACAATCTTTTTCATGGGTGTGAAGCACGCCACACTTATGACAAAGAGGCTACGAGACATTTAGGAAATATTCCCTTATTTCATGATATATGTCGTGTGATGAAAAGTCTCCCTATTCTTATAACTCGTGCTATGCGCATCTGGAGAAACATGTCTTATCAAAACAACGATGGGAGTCAGCCAGCGCCACCAACTTAATGGATTCCACACAAGTGTCTGATGCGGAGCTCGGAGCCTCTCTTAGAGTGTTTATGCGAGCTACGATCACCCAGCCTAACCAGCAGGCTATCGAACCATTGAGCCCTACCGAGGAGGCAATAACTACAAGGATTCAAGGACTCATGAAGGATATCCCGCTAGAGGTTGGTGACTCGAGTATGGTTGGGGAGTGTAGAGGGAATAGGAGAGGAAACAAGAAGCCTAGGGCCGGAAACCTTAAGAGATCCAAACAAGGGTCGAGTAGTGGGAGTCACTCTCAAACCCGTCAAAAGTATCTAGCCCAAGCTCGGGGATACAAGCCCCGGTGAGGGAGATTACTTACCCAAATTGCGGGCGTTGCGGGAAGCACCACCGAGGAAAGTTCTTGGCAGGTTCAGATGTTTGCTTCTATTGTGGAAAACACGTTCATAAACGCAGGGATTGCGCTTCAGCCAAGCAAGATGGTCATGAAGGCTGTGCTCCGAATCCTCCTCCATCAGCTCCAGCAAATCGCTGACCTCAGCAGTACAGGTTATAAAGAGCGAGTGGCGGTCAACCTCATATGTAGTCTCAGGTATGTTATAAGTTATTTCCTCTTACCTATCATGATTGTTTGTTCCGAGAACTACTGTAAGAGGTACAAATACCTTTGAGCATTTTAAGATGAGATTTACATATGGAAGATGAGGAAATGGTAGGTTACGGGCCCAGTCATGTCTTGAGTTTTCTAGTAAGGAATTCCAATGGATAGCATTCGGGGTTAGTCCCTCCTTTCTTCTTTAGATGTTCCCTTACGTACCGCTCAATGTTACGCTCGATTCACGCTTACGTTCAGAACCCTAAAATAGCAGGCAACCTCGTTCGTCCGCGATCCCAATATTACCCGTTCCTTTTTATGTCATGATCCTCGTTATGTATGTGAACTCATGACTCTTATCATACTCAACCCTACGAATGCAGTTCCCAACATTTGTTCTATCCGCTCATAAGATGGTGCCATATCAGGTATATGCCGAGCTTAGACTTCCTACGTGATTCGTGCTCATAATTTCCTGACTCTAAGCCCTATGAATATTCCTCTATGATGTAAATTATGGTTAAAATGTGTACATTTAGGATAACTCCCTATCCCTGCCATAAGTGTCAGGTATGTAGAACTTTAGGAAGTATAGTTATCAACCAAGCCTTGAAGTGTAACAACCCACATGGTCATTTTGTGACTTTTGACCCGTTTCCCTAGTTTGAACCTTTTTGTATCTTTACTTTTCTATATATGACTTGCGGAGATAGATGACACCATTACCGAGATGATCCAATGAAGACTGGATAAGATTTATAGTTTTTGGAAGGTTTGAAGTTTGAGAGGTTTGACCAAAGTCAACATTTCAGGTTAACGAGCTCGAATTTGGATTCTGAAGGCTCTATTAGTTTTATATGGTGATTTATGACTTATTTGGATAGTTTGCATGGATTCTGAGGTATTCGGGAGTGATTTAAACCTTTGGCTGAATTTATGAGCTTTGAGGAAGCTATGTTTGATCACAGTCAACTTTTGATCAAAATGACCTCATATCGGTGATTTGATGATTTCAACGGGTCTGAAATGTGCTTTATGATTGAATTGCATGTTTTGTTTTTGACTGGAGGATTCCGGATGAGTTTCGGGTAGATTTGAACGTTTTGTGTGTTTAGCATGATTTTAAACATAAGATATGACAACTCAGAGGTTCATTTTTAGTTTTTGAGATCGAAAAATTATTTCGAGGCTTTCAAAATTCTTAGAATGAATTATAGAAGTTATCTTAAAAATTTGGTGCAATTTTGATACGTCAAGATCGGGTTTTATTATAGAAGATGAAATAATTCTTGAAACTATAAAAAATGACGTCTGACTGGGAAAACAAGCACCAAATGGAGTTTCTGTTGAACGAGTAGATCCTTATCATTATTTGGAAACTATAGGAAAAAGAATCATCGCATTTTGAGTTCGTATGATAAAGTTATGTCCATTTTAGTAAAAAATTAAAGTTGTTGGTACAACCCTATATAAATACCTGAACAATGTATTTTTGCACAGACTATGTTTATTTTGTATTTTCAGTATATTTGGAGTTCTAGAGCTCGGAATTGAGTGATTTTTGCGGAATTCTTCTCTATTTAACAAGGGGGTAAGTATCTAAACCTTAATTTGGTATATCTCCATGATTTCGTCAGTTGGTTTCATTTGCATCCAGGAATTTATTGGTGGAAAATTAAGGATTTTGGGTCTAGAGTTAAGAGACTATATTTTGATGAATTCAAAGTCGATTTGAGCTCCATTTAGGATAAAATTTCATATTTGAGTTCTTTACATTATGGATAACATGATTTTCAAATAAGATTCTAGTTTTGCCTTTGCTAGCTCGAGATTGACTTTTGGATTGACTTTTTGGGCCGGGATAGAAGTATATCAATATGGGCGTCTATGATTTCATTTTATTATATAGAATATGTATTTGACCAGATTTTGATCATTCAGAAGGGATACGGAAAGGCAAATTCATAATTTGATGTTTGAGCTTTGTTTTGAGGAAAGTAGAGATTTCTTGATTCTTGAGTATCGAAATGAAAGGGAAGCTTATTCCGCAGTATGTTGGGCCATATAGGAGTGTGAAATGTGTTGGAAAGGTGGCCTATGAGTTGGAGCTACCAGTGGAATTAGCTTCGGTGCATTCGGTGATTCATGTGTCCTTGTTGAAGAAAGGCATTGGAGGTCCATCTTTAGTGATTCCGGTATTGGACATTGAGGTGAAGGACATCCTTACCAAGGAGGAGGTATCAGTTGGGGTCCTTGATCATCAGGTTAATAAGTTGAGAAATAAGGAAGTAGCCTAGGTGAAGGTTTTGTGGAGAAATCATCTTATTGAGGGAGCTACATGGGAGGCCGAAGTAGATAGAATGGCTGAGAACCCATATCATTTCCCTTCCAGCTCAGTTCTTGCTTGAGGTATCAGTTTCTTCCTTAGTGCCCTATTTAGTATCATGTCAAGTTCATGCCTCTCAGTTTCTTCCGTGTCTTAGCATGCACGTATGTTTCATGAATTAAGTAATATCAGGAATCCCAGTCCGGAGTCAGTCACTCCATCTGTTTTCAGCTTCAATTATTTAGTTTTTGGGATTGCTGTTCCTTCCCTAGCCATTCAATATGCTTGATCTACATTCGAGGATGAATGTTCCTAAGGGGGAGATAATGTAACACCCTAAATGTTCCCTAGATCAAACCGAGGCTTACGACAGAAAACAACAAGAAAACAATACCACAACCAAACAACGAACCTCAGTACGGTTCGTTGTAGGGTCCAACGGTTCGTTGGAAGTGCTCTTTGTTTCATTACCAGAAAGATGTTAGAAATTTTCCCAGAACCCACGAGGTGATTGTATGGACCGTGGCTTGATTGAACGGGTCGTTATTTGTGGTCATTGAAGAAGATTAAGAGAATTACATAGGAAGAATGGGGTAAACCAACGGATGGACCAACGGTTCGTTGTTTGTTACCACGGCCTGTTGGATAGGTCGTTTGTTCTACTAGTTTGTTGAAAATCTCGGGCTAAGTTTGGAACCGTTCCAGGTATATGGATTGACCCAAGTCGGTGAATTTACGAAAGCAAGGTGTTAAGATCAATTCCTAAGTATAAGAAGTGCATTACATGCAAATTATTGTCATAAGGAATCTCTAGCACAAAGTTTAGTTGAGAGCCCCTTTATCGATTGCGTGTTCGTATAAGTTCTTATAAGGATTAACTTCAAACGACCATAGATCTCATTTTACAAAATGTTTTTCGATGATTAAGCACCTCAAATTGAATCCCTTTAAGTTTTCTTTCCAATGCATTCGACCTTGCATCAATCAGAGTTCGTAGTAAAAAGTTATGTGCATTTTACTGAAGCAGCAGCAGGTAATAATGAACTTCAAAACGGGTCGTTGTAGCAACCAACGACCCATCCTGCTAGTCATTAGAACTGCCAGTTCTGGGTCTTTTTTGGCAGTTTTGGGGTATTTTAGTAAAATCCTATGCTTCTAACTCCTAAATGACATCGTTTTGGGCTTTCTTAAGGTCATATTAAAGGGACTAACTTAGCGTAAATCTTCACCCTCTCCAAAAGATCAATAGTTGGATTTTCTCTCAAGAAAGGAGCTAGAGTTCTTCAAATCTTCTTGGACTCTTCAATGAAAGTTAAGGGATCATCAACCCAGGTATATAGGGTTACAAATGGGTGTTTCCATTCACACCCATGCCGATTCTTTATTAATTTATGAAAATCTATCAAAAATCTCATGGGGTTTTAATTCAATTTTTGTGAAAATATAATTATATGCAAATGGGTTATTATGATTTGTGATTTACATCATATTTTATAGATTTAGATTTTACAACTATTTTGATTATAAAATTTTTGAATTCGATTTCTATTAAATTTAGCCTAGTTATGTAAGACCTATGATGAATCAATTTATGATCTACTCTTAAATTGTTGATATTTGCAAACCCTCCATGATTTATGATTTGAAATATGGATTTATTCAAATACCCATTATGATCTGATTATTGACAAGTTATACGTATGATTTTCAAGTATGCATGAAAGCTACAATTTATGAATTAGGTTTTGGCCGACTCATGGGTCTTATGTCAAGGCTAATTCACATAGGTACAAGTATGTTTAGGATTATCATGATTTAACTAACCCATGAATTCATGCAGATTATACTATGAGAACTATGTATGTTTTGGGAGTAGTATTGATCACCAAGTAGGTTCGGGGCCTAGGTTCTTCCCCGGATCTCATTAACTACCTGCCACCGTACGTATGTTGGGACCTCCCTTGCGACTGTCCCTGGAAAAAACGTCCCTTTCCATGTGTGATCATGCCCTTCATGGTTCTACCCTTGGCAAGGTACGAACGGCCTCCCGACTAGGTTAACAAGTCGGACTCCATGTGTGCTCAAATGGGGTATGTCGGTTAAGAGAACCTCCCATTATTCCTCATGATTTATGCATGTTTATGATTATGTATATTGGCTCATGTCATGTTAAATAAAGCTTTTCTCTTATGATTGTGGTTATGATTGTATTACGAATGTTTTGTAAACCTTGATCCTTATATTATGTTACTATAACTATGTTATGAGCATGTGGTCCTACTCTTATGATCATTTATGAGTTTGGTATATTTAAATGTCCGTTTTACTTACTTTGCATGCTCGGTACATTCAACGTACTGACTGCGTACTCTTTATGTCGTATCGTCTCATGATACAAGACCCGACACTCAGGCTCATCTCCATCATTTGTCCATCTTAGAGTGAGCTATCAACCTTATTAGTGAGTCCTCATGTTCCGAGGGCCGTATATCTAGAACTTGATGATGTTCTTTTATTTCAGTTTTGCCGGGTTAGTTGGAGATGTTGTCCCATCAACCTATCTTATATGATAGAGGCTTTCAGACAGTTTGTAGTACTCAACTGATATGTATGTCTAGTACTTTCCGCTTATCATGCTATGTTATGTTATGTTTATGTTTTCTCTATATCGTATGTTCAATATTCAGCCTTAAGTGATTTGAAGTTAGATGTATTTTTATGCCATGAGTCGACTTGGAGTCTCTCGGGACTCCTTGTCCCGTGTTACAGTGCAGGTCTACGTCCGGGTCGTGAAACCTACATTGGCGCATAGTTTTGAGACCGGGGAACCTTGGAACCCCAAGCCTACTCGGTGTTAGACACTACTCACAAAAACATGCGTAGTGCTTTCATTGTTTTTCAACGAAGCTGAAATCATAATTACATGCATAGTCTAAAATCTCAACATGGGGAGTCTTGACTCCAAAACATATCAAAAGCTGTAGTGGGAGTCTTAACTCCAAAACATATGATAAGCTAATCTTATTAGCCTTGTCTAAATCATGAAAATATACTTAACTTGTGTGGGCTTGCCCAAATCTTAAAATCATGAATACTTGAAATAGATTTCATAAGTCAAAATTATAGATTCATACATGGGAAATTTATAAACATTCATTTATTCTAGATATCTCATCACACTTAAAATCATGAATCATAAATTTGACTTTCCATAAAACTTGCATACAGGGAATAATTTTCTAAAACTTGAAATCATTAATTTATAGTAATGTTGTATATAAAATCCTCCCATAAATCTTAAAAAATATTTTAGAACATGAGAGGAATTGACCCATAGACATATCATAGAGAATTTCATAAAATTGGGTTAAAACCCTTTAAGATCATAAACTTGAATTAGAATTTGAATTTATGAACCTGAGAAGAAATTTAGGCATGAGAGTGAAAGGAAACTCTTATTCATAGACCTATATACCGAGGTAAACTGATTCTCAACTTGTCTTCGAGAGCCCAAGAGAATTGGGGAAGAATTGATAGAACTTCTAGCTTTATCTTCCAAGGGAATTCAAAACTTTTCATCCATGGGAGAGCCTAATGACTTGACATAGGCTAAACCCTCTTAAAACACTTCTTTCAAGGCTTAAAACAATGTAGCTTAGGACTTAGGAGCTTAGGATTTATGAAAATACCCCTAATGATTTCACGGAAAAATTGCACTGCCAGTTGCTACGACCCGTACCACGAGTCGTACAATCCTCCTACGACTCGTGGTTAGCTCCTATAACTAGCCATTCCAATTTTCTCCAACTCTCTGAAGATTTTCACGACTCCTACCACAGCTCGTAGTTTCTTACTACGAGTCATACAATCACTCGTAGGATTAGCACCTGAAAAATCCAATGACCTACTACAACTCCTGACCACGAGTCATACCCACACACCATGACTCGTGGGTGGGACTCGTGGTTGGGAGGGTGAACTTCTGGCTCTCCACCACGATCATCCTACAACCCATACAATCACCTTACGACTCGTACAATGAGTCGTACTATGGAACAACTTTCAGATTTTCTACTGACATATACTTCAAATTCCAAACCTAGTCTGAGGAACTTTTGGGGTAATACTATAAGTCAGCTAGTGAATGTGATTAGCCAGCTTGTGACCTCACCATCAGGAAGTCAGGTACAATAGGTCCATCAGGTCCATCAGGTCCAGACTCCACCACCATCATGTGAGGTTTTCCATTAAACCCCAAATTTGTAATTTTTATGGGACAACAAGGTCGTGGTGGAGGTTTTGCAGGTAACAACTATAACCCAGGGTACATAAACACAACCAATCCCTCATGGGGAGGGAACCAGAATTTTCAAAGGCCCCAAAACACCTATCAAAGACCTCAGGGCCAACAGTAGAGCAGTTCACTTGATGAGACTATGAAGCAATGGATGGTGTAGTAGAATCAGGTGGTTAATGAGATTCAGATTGGGGAAATTGGCCCTGTAGCAGACTAACAGACCACAAGGGGCACTTTCGAGTAACACCGAGAAGAACCCCAAGGAAAATGTGACCGCAATCTCTTTGCGCAGTGATAAAGAGCTGGGTGAGGTGATTCCTAGAGATAAGAAAGTTGATGAAGAGTAAGTTGTAATGTCGAAACCATAGGTTGGTGAGTTAAGCGACTCAAAGGCAAAGTTGGTAGAAACCAGCCACCCCCTCCATTTCCTGAAAGATTTAAGAAGCAGAAGGAGTACTCAGCCTGCCAGAAATTTCTTGAGGTATTGAAGAATGTACATGTTAACTTACCATTAGTGGAGCTTTTGCATGAAGTTTCGAAGTATGCCAAGTATTTGAAGAACATTGTGGCAAATAAGAGGAGGTTAAAGGAGTTTGAAACTATGGCTCTCACAGAAGAGTGCAGTTCTTGGGTTCAAAATAAAATTTCTTAAAAGCTGAAAAACCCTAGGAGCTTCACCATTCCAGTGGTCATTCGAAACAAGGATGTAGGTTCCGCACTTTGTGACTTGAGTGCAAGCATTAATTTGATGCTTGCATCCTTGTTCAGAATCTTGGGTTTAGGTGAACCACGTCCGACCACAATAACTCTGCAGCTTGTCGATAAGTCTCTTGCTTATCCTTATGAAATCATAGAGGACATCTTGATTAAGGTTGGTCATCTTATCAGCGGACTTCATAATCCTAGATTACGAAGCAGATGTAGTAGTTCCCCTCATTTTGGGGAGAGGATTCTTAGCCACCACAGAAGCGGTCATAAAGGTGAAGTCGAGTAAGATGTTGATGACTATGAATGGTTAGGAGGAAGCCTTTGATGTGTTTAGAGAAGAAAGGTAGCCACCTCATTATGAGAACTTCATAGTGAAACCAATGGTAGAGCTCTGAGGGAATAAGAGGGCAGTGGAGCAACATGTGCTGCATGAGAATTTAGTAAGTGAAACAGAGGATCTTATTCATCTTACTTGGATTGAAGGAGTGAGAGTGGCTTTTATCGTGTCGTGACATTAAATTAGGCGCTTGTTGGAAGGCAACCCAATTTGTAAAAATGTAATTGTCTTGTTTTTATATGTAGCATCATTGTTCATATTCTTTTGTAGAGAAGGAGAAGTCTGAGTACCCGGAATCAAGTATAAGGAGCATGGTTTGATCTTAAGTGCGGGGTCATGTGACCCATAAATCCAAGAACCTGCTGTTAGCTAGGCCCTAGAGGGCCTCAGGGAGTAATTTCTCACTCTAATTTGATCATTAATTTTAATTGTTCTGAGGATACAACAAGGCTTTAAGCATGGGGTAAGGGTATGTCTCCCTGAATTTTTTAATTCAAGGGTGAGTACGCCCTCAAGTTTTTGTTTGAAAATTACATGTCTCACCCACCCTTCGAATTTTCTTATGGTCTCAGTACTTTTCCGAAGGGGTGACCTTTTGAACTGGGTAAATTTTTCATTTTCTTAGGAGTCGTTGTTGTTGTAGGGTAGTGACCCTTCCCTGTGATAGATGGATGATGACCATCTTAAGGGAATTTAGTCACTTTGTTTTTATTTTTTAAATTTTGTTGGAGTCATACATAAGTCACTTGTGTGCTATGTGACATTCTATTTAGACATTAAATTAGAGGCAATGAAGTGGTCATCTTAAGTGAGAATTCCATGAGAGACACACAAAGTTCTTTAACTAGACTCAATATACTTGTAGGATTTTCATTCAATGTGATTGTATGAATGTGTAGCTATAGGAATCTAACTAGAGTCTTAATGACATGTGAGGTAAGATTAATTTTTTTATTTTGTACATATTGTTGCATCTAGAACTTGCCTTAGTGTATGTTGGTTTGCTAGTTGTTAGAGAGTTAAGAGATGATCAAGGAATTTCTTTGAAAAATCCATGTTTTCTCATATTTGTTTTACCTTCCTGTACATTTTCCCTAGTTAACCCCCTTGAGGCTTAAGTCTTGTTCTTTTAATAGCCACAAAAAAGTAGTTTAATCCCTTTTTATTGTGTGACCTCTAGAATTGTTAATTCAAAATAGTCTTAGGCACTTAGAGACTTGAAAGTGAAGGTCTACAAAGGCATGAATTACAAGGGAAGGGAAAGAAAGAAAAATTGTGTGGAAAGTGAGAAAAGAAAATAGGAAGTAGGGGTACCCACAAAAATGTGTTATTTGCTTGCTGCAAGGAAAATGAAAGAAAGAGTGAAAATTCTTAGTGATTCTATGAGCAAAGACTAGTAGTTAAGCAATGAATAAAGGGGCATAAAAAGAAAAGAAAAAAGATGAATAAAGTGAAAGATAAACAATAAAGGAAAAGGTGATGGACTTGAAAGATACACAAATATCTTAAAAGTGCTTAGGATTGGTAGACACTATAAAAGAAGAATCATTCCTACCCATCCCCTAGCCGACATTACGATCAAGAAAAGTTCTTATGATCCTAATCTCTTAATATGACTAAATAGTCTAAGCGTACCTGAAAGACAAGCTTATAATATGTTGCATATGTATGAGACATCTTTTCTGAGTGTGAGTATGCCTTACTTATCATGTTTCATGCTTTGCATTGATAATTTGAGAGAGGAACATCACTAAAAGTGAGGGGCATAAGATTCTAAGTTGGTGTACTATATGTTGCATGCTTTGTATTTAATCATGTTGGCCCTATTTTGAAATAGTGAGTCAATTATAGAAGTTGTGTAGTCTTGAATGTGAAAACTTTGGATATGCTTGATGTGAATTTCTTGAGTTGATGAACCACTTATTCATATGCTCTTGCTTCTTGTTTGAGTGTGAATTGATAGAGGCGATAAGTGATGAGAAAATATGAGTTTGGGCATGGAGTTGAGGATTTTCCGAGGACAAACAAAGGTTTAAGTGTGGGGTGCTGATGTTGGGCATATTCTTATGCCCATTTTCCATGTTTTATCCATATTTTGCATTGTTTTGAGTTTATAATCCCTATGAAATGTACGAATTCATGTTTTCATATGTCTTGTGAGCTAATGAATGTTTTTAGATTGAACGTGTGAAGAAGAAGAGTTTGCGAAAGTCGGCCTGGGCTATGGCTGGTGTGGCACGCCGAACACTTGTGTTTTAGAGAAAATGCATCAAAGTTGGTGTTATCAATATTATGGGGTGCCAGGTATCTTAGCTTCAGAGATGAGAATTTGACTAACACCTTGGCGAGATGGATCGCGTGGAGCCCCAGAAGCATTCCAAACTAAGGAAATTTTCCTATCATTCTAGTGCTATTGTGAGAGTGGGTGTTAGAAGGGTCTTGAAGCTAAAAAATTTGACAAACACTCTCATTCTATGGTGAGAGTGGGGCACCACAGGTGTTAGAAGTGCAAAAGTTTGACTAAGTCCTTGGTGCTATGGTGAGAGTGGGGGGCCCGGAGCCAATCTTCAGAGGAAATTTGACTAACTTTGTGGTGCTATACATGGGGTGGTGCACCAGACCCTCTTGGAAGGTATTTTTCTGATTTTTAAGTCAATTACTTGAGGACAAAAGCATCATTTCAAGGCTCACCAATATATCTAACATCTAGGGAATTTCTAGCACATCGATCATTATATCGTTCATCATTTTGAAGGTTGTAAACACAGCTTTTGGAGGAGAGATAAGTTCTACTTAGGTTTTTTTCTTATCTTTCTTGGTTTACTGAGACTGATGATGTTGTCTTTTTTTTCTGCTTGTCAATGAGTGGCTAAACGCCCATTCTAGGGTTTCAGCCATAATTGATGGTTGGCGTTTGAAAGACTGACTAATGCTAGTTTTGATTTTTAATAAAGGTTGTTTATATTTACTTATTTTAATTTCTTATTCACTAGACTGATTACCTTGTGAGTAAATATGTTGGCTTTTGGTTGAACTTAGAAAAGGGAATCGAAGGGTTAAAAGTAAATATAAAATAAGAATTCAAAGATCCTTTGGCCCATTGGTTGGAGGTTAGAAGTTGTTGATGAGGAATAAGGATATACACTTCAACCTTGTTTAGTTGAAATACAAGTAGACATAACCATCTTTTCATGTTTCTCCTGCAACCATAGGGAGATAGGTGTTAGAGTTCATGAGATAGTTCTTGGATGCTCAGGAGAATTGTAAGAAATGGGATAGTAACTTGCAACTAGCAACCTTAGGAGGAATCAATCTAGCGTAATCACATCTTGAAAACTCAACCTGATACGAAAGTCCCAATTTCCTAGATTTTCATCATCATTTTTTGAAGTACAAACAAGTTTGCAACAAGCTTTAGTTCTTTAGATAATTTTATATTTCAAGTTTTCAGTAGTTTGGTTCTCCAAACCATTCCCCATTTATTTATTTTTTAGAATAGCAAAATAATGAAATAACCTTAAACAATTGATCTGACAAGTCTCTGAGGGATCGACGATTGAGACTTCACTGTCCTATATTATATGACGACCACGTGCGGTTGGACGACATCAACAGGTTAGGAAACTGAAGACTAAAGAATTCCCCTTAGTTAAAGCTATTGTGGCTAGGTAATAATATCGAGGAGATGAACTAGGAAGCACAAAAATAAATGACGGAGAAGTATCCTCACCTGTTTACAACACCTATATGATATCGAGGCATGTACTTGATAAGTTATTCTCTTAAGTTAATCTTACAAATTTTGGAAATGAGTTAAAGTGAAGTTAGCCCTTATTCGAGGACGAATGCTTATATGGAGGAGAGGATGTAAAACCCCGTATATTTTAAAATGACTAACCCATTAAGCTAAAGACATATGTGTTCGCTCCCGCATTAAGCGCGTCCGCAAGTGTACGGGTCGTGCAAGTAATATAGTGGCTCTTTTTAAGAACC
>JACEIK010000228.1:132056-143646 GCA_018107945.1 Datura stramonium | reverse complement strand
CTTATTTTATTTTATTCATATAGAAATATTATGTTTTTATTAGATTTTGGCTTCCAGAGTCTCAGGTTGTTTCTATCCCTAACTCTGGATTCAGTATCTTTGATATACTCGTGTTTATAGCTTTCAGCCTTACATATAGTGCATATCATGTATACTGATGTCCCTTTACCTGGGGACCCCTTGCAATCTTCCTGCAAGTGCAGGTAAAGGCTTAAATTTCCCGTGTCAGTAGGAGTCCAAATTCAGCTGAGAGTTGGGATGCTTATTTCTTCTAGAAGTCATGTTCTAGTATTGTTTGATTTGAGTTATGTTGTGAAGTATGGGTAGGTTTGGTCCCTGTCCTGTGCATTTTAGCTTGATTACTCGTTAGAGGCTTTTGTGGACTAATTTGTACGATTTAGTTTAGTTGTTTTGCCTTGTCGACTTTTTGTTGCCCAATTTAATTATATTGTGGCCTTGTTAGCATCAATAGTCATGTTCTATGTTATTGAGACTTTATGGGTCAATTTTTATACTTCAATTGTTTGTGACATGTGGCTTGGTTAGCTTAAGTGTTACACTAATAGACGGTATATAGCCAGTTTCTTGATTAGTTTAGAATCGAGTATCGGTTGCGCCTCCCCCAGTTTTGGGGCGTGACAAAAACCTACCATGAACCATAAAAAATGCATCTTCGTTTTTCAAACAGCCTTAGAATACTCTCAATATATCAAGTGTCACGCCCCGAGCCTACACCCTGGACGTAACACGGTACTTGAAGCCACAAGTGACCCCAAGTCAACCCCGTGTCTATCATACACTAACATTCTGAGTAAACATGCACAGAGGAACTTATAAATAATAGCTTTATCAGTTTAGGAAAAACATAAAGACTGAAAATTATAGAAGAAATAATATATTTGAAATACAATTCTGAAAGACAAGTCTTGTCTGAAGGCCAACTACTGAGGAGTTGTTGGGAAAGGTCCCCGGCTAACTCTAAATCTAAGAAAAAACCACATCCAAATAAAGTAAATAAACAAAGCCCTCAAATGAGGAGGACTCACACTCAGATCTGCCGAAATAGAATGCTCTAAAACTGAAGTAACTATCTGTGTGAACCTGAGAACCTGCAGTTGTATCATGAAATGATACAGCATGAAAAGCATGCGTCAGTACTTTGAATTTAATGAGTAAGTGGGAGAAACATACTGAATATAAAGTCTGAATTGCAAGGACACACTATGACCAACCGGTAAACTAAACTGAATTTATGATATAATCTGAAATTGTCAAGACGACTTTGTCTGATGTTCAAGGACATGCCCTAAGTTTGGAACACTGAATCTGAGATACTGTTTTGAACTGAGCTACTTATTCTGATATTGGATTGGACTGACTAGTGCGATAGTCTCTAACTGACATTTAACAACATGAGCTAGACGTGGAGTCCGATGTATACACCCCACCGGTAGGACCCAATAAACCTTTACAGGGTATAAAGGCATGAAATGAGTGATCACAAAAATATATATAGGGCCAATTAGGCCAATTAATACTAAAACCTAAGCTGGTAACGTACTTCTGGAAACCTGGGTGCGCTGGAACCCCGGCCTGCTGGGTGCAAAGTTCTGCTCCCACTAGAAATCTAAACTGATCTACTAGCCGATAGCTCGAAACTGGGGCCCAAGACTAGTCATGGAAGAATCACAACATCTACCTTGAGAGCCTTATCGGATCATATTTTGAAACTGGGTTCTAAGACTAGTCAGCGCTGCTTATCTAAAAGCGTCGTGACCGTCTACAGAACAACTAATAACTGAATTGGGGTCTTGGGGCTGGTCAGAGCTATAACTGAATGTCATGACCGGCTAATGGACCAAATAAATAAAATCTAAATCTGAGTATGAAAACTGGGAGGCACTACTAGCACCTCGAAAATAAACTGGAGTCAAACTGATCAGTTGACATTTTCTAGCCAACACTGAGGTTGCTAAAAATCTGACTGAAACTAGACTGATATGATTCTAACTGAGACTAGACTGATAGAGTTCTGTGTTATAACTAAATGAACTTCTAATCAACTAATAGAGAGCTCAACTTATCCCTACAATACGAAAATTTCATAATATAGAGCAATTTCAAGGATTCTAGGAATTTCATTCAACAGAGCTAACTTCATTCTCATTACTGGAATATCTACACCACACATATATAAATATATAGGAAATTCAAGAAAATTCAACCCATAGAATTCTTCATTCACTAGAGGAAATTTAATAAACAAAATTAATAACTCGAAATTTAGGGCTTAGATTCCCTTATGTACAAACACTGATAATTCAATATGAATTTATCGGGATCATATAAACAATATATATGAACATCGTTCTAAGTGAAATAAATGATAATAACCATGAAACCTTTTCATACTCGAAAAACTCAGGTCTTAAAACAAATAGAGGAATTAGAGGAGGATCTTAGGGGCACAAGGTAAGAACAATTCCCTTGCTAAAATCCCACATACCTGGCGAAGAAACCTGGAGAATCTACCTGAAAATCGAAGAGGAAAGTTCAGCCCTAGCCTTTGCTCTGAAATACCTTGAGAGAGAATTCTACGATGTTTTTCTGAGGATTAGCGTGAGAATGGGGGGAGGAACTGTGTTTCCCCACTAAAATGTCTGAAACTGGTGCTTAAACGACATGGTGTAATGTTTGGGAGAATAGGAAATTACTAAATAACCCTTAGAAACTCGCAGGGAAAAACTGTCAGGTATCCCTAACGGGTGACCTAACGACTCGTTACCAGGTCCAACGAGCCATTGGATCCTCTCATCAAGTACACTGGAAAATCTATACCGATCCCTGACTGGCACATGATGAGTCGTCATGACTGGAAATAAATCATCGTGTCATCCGTCAGGTACACTGGTAAGAAGGAAAGAAAGGACTGAAAATAATGGACCTGACGAGTCGTTACTGCTGATGACGAATCGTGGTGACCTTCCATCAAGTACACTGTCTACTTCTCAAATTCTAAAACTATGGCTTAGCAACGGCGACTTAACGAGTCGTGTAGCCTGACAACGACTCGTGGGGTCATCCGTTAGGAACACTGAAACATATTCTTGGCATCCTTCTCATGGCTGACCTGACGAGTCGTTGGGTCCCCTAACGACCCATTAGGTTGGACGTTCTGAAACATTTCTATAGTTTTTCAGATTTTCTGAATTAAGTCTCGGATATTGATTTTGAGCTTTCGGGGCATTACATCAAGAACATAATCTATTAATGATAACAAATCTATCAATATCCATATCGTCAAACTTCTATTCCGGGCTTAAAAAGTCGACCCCAAGCCTCAAAGGTCAAAATAACATTTTTTTTAAAATCAATTTATCCATAAGGTAAGGAACCCAAACCTGAAATTTCATCTAAAATAGAGTTTGAATCGACCCTCAAATCATTATAACATGATTTTATACCTTTAGATCTGAAATCCCCAATTACCAAGCTCATACGTGTTTTAAATGATGATATAATCGACAAATCAATAAGTTGATGCCAAAATTGATTTACTCATCACATATAGACCTTAATTTCCACAAATGAACGAAATCCAATCACAAATCGACCTTCAAACCAATGAATTTCAATTTTTTTATTTTTGGGGCTCAAAATCTCAATATTTACATCAAATTTGTGAATAAAAATATGAAAAATAATGGATAATCTTTACAAAAAATAATAAAAAATGAAGGTAGAATCACGTACTCAATATTTATATGATAAAAACGCATCAAAAATTGCCTTAATTGGAGTTTTCCAGCTCATAAAATGGTAAAAATGATCTTTAAACTTGTCATTGTCCATTTTTAAACACCTGAATCCTTTTTAGCATGATTGCGGTGGATGCAATTATTTTTGTTGGGCACAATCACGCTAGCATCGGAAACCAACAATAATTTTCTCACTAATATGACTATAACTCTTATATGAACTCGAAATTCGATGATTCTTTTTTCAATGGTTACAAAATCACGATACATATATAATAATTTAATAAAAATGCCATTTGGATCTCATTAGAAGTTTGAGGACTCAAAGACTTATTTTCTAAATTATATATATAATGTAGCTATAAATAAAGGAAACCTGGTAGCTAATTGTTTTTTTCAAACTTTGGTGGCATCTTCAGTTTAGATGGAACTTTGAAGATTTGGAGCTGGAAAATATTACTCTTTTGTTGGAAACTCTATATTATGTGGTGCTAAATGCCAAAAAGAAAGATTTTCTAATTTTATCTGTCGTGACTTATTTATGCATTGCCTGCCGATTCACTATCACTTTCCAGATTCAGTTTCTCTTTTTTAATATGTTTAGAGTAAGTTGGGTAATGCCACAAGATATCAACCAACTTTTTTGTGTTGGGGTGAAAAGACGATGAATAACAGAGGCAAATTAATTTGACAGACTAGCCCATGTGCATCATTTGAAATACATGGCTTGAATGAAATAGGAGTGTTCACAGTAAATTTACAAATGCTAAAAATTAACTGTAATAAAAATATAAAAGAAAATAATTTTATTGATAAATCTTATCGAGTACAATTATATTATTCTTTTGATTCTATTTTTCTAAATTATTTTGTGATTCGAGGGCCTTTAGTGACATATTTCTTAAAATGCAGAATGATTTGATCCTCCTAGAAATGTGTTTCATCTCTAATAATGCTAGAAAATGCTTCATCATTTTTGGTTGATCTCCAGGCAGAACTCTATTGATCAATCCTTTGAAGAACTGTGTAGTTGATGTTTGATACTTTCTCCAATGCTTGTTCAATATCATCAGAAAATTATATAACCCTCTTATTTATAGTTGTAGGGGTAGGTAGTCCAAGTGTATATGAACTCTCTTACTCTCACGTCCCGAGTCTAGAACTTGAGTGGGACTAACATTTGATGGAAAAAGGATAGTACTTCTTAATATCCTATAGCCTCCATATTATAAGTGTGGTGCGCATCACACCCCTAAGAAGGACTTTACTAGACACATCTTTATAGACATCTTAGGACACTTGAACCTAGTGCTTTGATACAAATTTATCACACCTCAAGCCTGGACCCTAGGCATGTCATGTCCCGAACATAGGCCCAGATCGAGACACAGGACAAAGAACTCCGAGAGGCTTCAGGTTGACCCATGGCATNCCATGGCATGACTATAATATCTAACTCAATCATAGATAAGAAGATGATCAACATAATTAATAAAGAGGAAGTCTGATAGTCTCATAACATCGGAATACATAACTCAAAACCAAAGTTGATTACATGCTATGTCTGAAAAGCCTCTTCTATTGACGAGTTGATGGGACAAGACCCCCAACTAACTCACTAAAGTCTAAAACTGAAAGTACTAGATACAACTAAATATAAGGGCCCTCAGAAGATGAGGACTCACCAACTATAGCTGATAAGTGCTAATGTTGCAGATCGGGCTAATGACGACACTGAGCCTGAATATCCAAGCCTATATCATGAAATAATAGGACATAGAGTATGCGGTTAGTACGTGGAATGTATCGAGTATGTAAGGTAAGTAAAACCGCTAAGTATGTAAAATTATAAATAATTCATATCATGAAAATATAATCAAGATAAGATTCTGAGAGTAGGACTTGCAAGCCATTTTCTGAAATCATGATATGAACATAACTAAATATCATAACTAAATCGAATGACCCAAAGCTGAAAACTTATAATTATAAGTAAAACTAAACATTGGGCCAAACCTACTAAAAATAATATATCATGACTGATGAATCATGATAGAAACATGCTTAGATCATACTCATTGGTAGAAACTTAGGGAATTCATGCATTGGATTAAAACTCCATAAAATAAACATATAAATTTTCATGAATTAGAGAGGGATTGGGCATGAGTGTTAATAATTTCACCCATTCATGACCCTACATACCTGAGAGAATCTGATTCTACAACTTCTTTGATTGACCAAGGAATAATTGAGGAAGAACCTTGAGAGATTGAGCTTGATCACCTCTCTAGATTTCTAAACTTGCATACATGAATTAGGAATAGCTTAGAATGAACTTACCCTTCTTAAAACTCACTATTCAAAGCTTAACACGACGTAGTTTAGGCCTTAGGATAATAGGAATTACGGAAAAGCACTTAATAAACTCATAGGCAAAAATAGACTGTCAATCCCAATGAGGGACTGCATGAGTTGTCGTCCATGGCCACGAGTCATGGCCTGCCATCCATCGTCTTCACTGTATACTGATAGTCACCACGAGGCACTTAATGATTCATTACCGGTAACCACGACTCGTGGTCACTTCCCATCATCCTCAATGCCAGAAACTCACCTGGGGCTCACCACGTGGGACACCATGACTCGTGGTGCACCCAATGAGTCGTGGTGACCAATCCATTAGGTACACTACCCATTCTTCCTCTTTCTTCCATCAACCTTGACCACGACTGACTTAACGAGTCATGGAGCTGACCATGACTCATGTTCATGATCGTGGTTACTCAAAACTAGAATTTCCAGCTTATGTCAAACAACTCACCACGAGTTACTTAACGACTCATGGTCATCCTGACGGGTCACTGGACGACTCGTCCTGTGACCTGATGCAGAAAATCCTGTTTTCTCTGTTTTAACTCATAAGTCTAATCTTTAGGATTTTGGAGTATAAAAATATCTCCCGTTGGGAACATTCATCCTCTAATGTTGAAAATCATATAGAAAAGAAGAGAAATGAAATCATCATACTCAAATACTGATCATATAAGCTGAAAACTGACAGAATGACTACCTCCGAACTGAACTATAGGATTGAACTGAATTCACGAATCATACATACATGCTTTGACATGAAAGAAATTGGGACACAATGAACTGAACATGAAATTGAATAGATTTTTAGGGAAAAACTAATAACTCAAGTTGGAACTAAGCTGAAAGGGATTAGATGTGGGTTTCTAGCCATCATGTCTGCCTCAACTTCCCATGACGCTCCTTTAACATGTTGATTCCTCCATAAAACCTTAATGGAAGCTACTTCTTTGTTTGAACCTAACGATACAATATTTCCACCGGAATATGTTCATAACTAAGGTTGTCTTTCACACCGACACTGTCCATCAGATCCACTAGAGTTGGATCACCCAAATACTTCTTTAAGAGCGATACGTGGAAAACTGGATGGACTGAAGCTAATTTTGAGGGAAATTCCAACTCATATACTACCTTTTAAACCCGTTTCACAATTCGGTACGGGCCAACATAGCGGGGACTGAGTTTACCCTTCTTTCCGAACCTCATCACTCCCTTCATGGGAGACACCTTTAGAAACACCCAATCATCGACTTCAAACTCAAGTTCTCTCCTTCTCATATCTGCATAGGACTTTTGGTGACTTTGAGGTATTTTCAACCTGTCCCTTATAAGATGAACTTTCTCCATAGCCTCATGGACTAAACATGGTCGTATCATTGCAGCTTCACCTACTTCAAACCATCCAATAGGGGATCTACATCTCCGCCCATAGAGAGCCTCAAATGGAGTCATCTGAATGCTGGAATGATAGTTGTTATTTGAGAGCCAAAGGGTCATCCCAACTACCCTTGAAATCAATCACACACGCCCTCAACATGTCCTCAAGAGTCTGAATAGTCCGCTCCGCCTGACCATCTGTTTACGGGTGAAATGTTGTGCTAAGCTTAACCTGAGTACGAAGTCCCTTTAGAAACGATCTCCAAAATTGGGAGGTAAACTTAGTACCTCTATCTGATATGATGGAAAATGGCACTCCATGCAACTGAACTACTCCGAAATGTACAACTTAGCATAATCCTCCACTGTATCGATAGTTTTGATTGGTAGGAAATGAGTTGCTTTGGTCAACCTGTCCACAACCACCTAAATGGAGCCATACTGTCGACGAGCGTAAGACAACCCTGTGATGATGTCCATATTGATGTCCTCCCATTTCAAAGTAGGAATACTGATGTATTGAACAATACCTCCTGGTCTCTGGTGCTCAACCTTCACCTGCTAACAATTTGGACACTTAGCCACAAATTCTGCAATGTCCTTCTTCATGTCATCCCACCAATAGACTTCCCATAGGACACGATACATCTTGGTGGAATCTGGATGTATGGAGTATTTGGAACCATGAGTCTCATGCAACATCCGCTCCTTCAAATCATCGACATCTGGAACACACAAACAACCCTGATATTGAAGCACCCCATCTCCCCCTTTGGAGAAGACCTCTACCTTTTGATTCTGAACATCTTCCTTCAACTTCACTAAGACAAGATCCTCATCTTTTATAGCTTTTACATCAGTCACCAAGGATTATTCTGATCCATTCTGAATAATAACACCACCATCGGTCTAGTCCACCAAACAAACTCCCAACCATCCAAGTCGATGCACATCCTTCACTAGCTCCTTTCTCCCCTCATCTACATAAGACACACTCAATAGAAAGCCTACTAAGAGCGTATGCCACCATATTAGCCTTGCCCGATGGTAAAGGACACTCATATCATAATCCTTGAGTAGCTCCAACCACCTCCTTTGACGCAAATTTAGATCCTTCTGGGTAAACAGATATTGTAGGCTTTTGTGGTCCGTAAACACATCCACATGGACCCCGTATAAATAGTGTCTCCAAATCTTCAAGGCAAATATGAACAACGCCAATTCGAGGTCATGAGTCGGGTAATTCATTTCATGGACCTTTAGCTGCCTGGAAGCATATGCTATAACCTTACCATGCTACATCAATACACAACCAAGGCCAATCCTCGAAGCATCACAATGTACCCCAAACCCATCAGCACCCTCAAATAGGGTTAACAACGATGCTGAGGTGAGTCGAGTCTTTAACTCTTGGAAGCTCTACTCATAAGCCTTCGACCATTAAAACTTCACCTTATTCTGGGTCAATATAGTCAACGGGGCTACAATGGATGAAAACCCCTCAACAATTTACCCAGCTAAACCCAAGAAACTCCTGATATCCGAAGGATTCACCCGTCTGGGAAAATTCTTTACTACTATCTTTTGGGAGTCTACTTGTACACCCTCACTTGACACCACATGGCCCAAAAACACCACTAAATTCAACAAAAACTCTCATTTACTTAATTTAGCATACAACTGGAGATCCTTAAGAGTCTGTAACACCACTCTTAAGTGAGCGGCATACTCCTCCTCGCTCTGAGAGTATATAAGGATTTCATCTATGAACACAATTACGAACATATCCAAGTATGGCTTGAACACCCCGTTCATCAAATCCATAAAAGCTGCAAGAGCATTCGTTAGTCCAAAAGACATAATTACAAACTCATAATGACCATACTGCGTCCTGAAGGCTATCTTTAGGATGTCACTCTCCAAACCCTGAGCTGATGATATCCGGATCTGAGGTCTATCTCTGAAAAGAACTTAGCACCCTATTTACGCCCTAACACAAGCAAGTGAACATGGTCGTACAAGTAATATAGTGGCTCTTTCAAGCCAGGTATCGAACCCACAAGGACTGCAGCTTAGTGATTTTTCCTACTTTAGTCGTCACAATTACTTTATGCAAGTATATAAATAAGACAATGAATTAAAATTTGACAGAGAGTAATATATAAAGTAACACTAAATGAATCTAAAAATGTTTATTTAAATAATAGCAAGAACAGTCTAAGGTTAAGGCATGACATGCAAGCATGTATACTTTATAGTATTCTTCAGCTACCCTCTCTCTCAGGTTGATGGTTGGGAAAGATTAGAGTCTGGCTCTGGTCTCTCGAACCTCTAGCCAATTACCTTGTTATGAACCTTGCAACTACACATTTCTGTGATGCAATAACTCATCCTAGGGCTAGTCAAAATAGTTCCCCTTGATAACCGAATATGACGTTGCAGGTATATTTTTATCCTGCACGCGAATCTTACCTCTAATTTACAGAAAAGATAAGAACATATTCCCCTATTCCAAGTATACCCTAAGAATTTTCCTTTCAGATTCAAATTAGGATTCTAAATTTACCTTAATGCTGGCCAAACATTAAAACAATGAAAATCAAGAATAGAAGAACAACCATTTATAAGAGAAGAAAATTCAGCTGAAAATAATATGAAATTACACAATCCTGTAATTAGCCTCAACCTCAAAATGAGGTAATTTAGCTACTCATTTGTTGATTAAACATATTTAAACAAGTTTTAATCATGAGAAACATAATTTAGAAGAAAATACAAGAGAAAGAACCCTAGAATTTTCTTCAGCTCAACTGTTGTTTCCCACGTTCTTGCCAAAATGTCAGATAATGCAAAATAAAAGCCTAAGTGTTCTATTTATACAAGTGTAAAATTTCCCAGTGATAAATTGGCTCTGTGGCACGGAGCTATCGCGGACGTTCACTGGAACTGGGGCGAGGCTAGACTTCCCTTCTTCGTGGCACGGAGGCTAACGCGGAGCTCCAACTCCGTGCCACGGGGCTGTCGCGTAGCCTCACTATTTTGCGCCTTCCAACTTCCAAAATTTTCTTCCTCTACCCATGTACTATGGCATGTTGTTCAACGCGAACAATCCTTAATGTGACACGGTGGTGAACTTTCAACTCGATGTTAACGTTCTCAAAACATTTCCATACTCCCACTTGGAGTTTAACTCGCTCTTCCCGCTGACATCTTTGTCTTATCCACCTGCAAATAGTCACAACACAATTATTAATCCAAAAAAGAAAAACAACCATAATTAACTCAAAACATGTGTGAATACATCAATATTATCCTTAACTAGACTCCCGAAGGGTTGAAAATACGAAGTTTGGTCGTATAAATACGCCCAATATCACCACCCCACACTTATAACCTTGTTCGTCCTCGGACAATCTTTTAGTATCCTCGACATGATTTCAACAACATTACAATCATTATAGGACCAAAATAACTCACACCTAGTTGTGCGAAACACTTTAATGATGGAGTACAATTCATTTCATCAAGCATGGTCTTCACCAAACATTTTCATGAGCAGAATCACACAAGCCCTAATGAATAACTTTTCAACTGAAAATCTAGCTAACATGTCTGAATCATAATAGTGAAGTATTAGCTTAACCAAAAGCTCACCGTTATGTGCCCTCACTAATGTACAACGGTTCTATTTCCATGAAATCAAGATAATCACAATTAAGAATATTATGTACTGAATCGCTCACACTCAAAATATTGTTCCAGGCAAATCTAATACATCATAAAGTTGCCTTTAGTGTACTACTCAACCGAACATAACATCACTTGTAGGATCAAAAGGGCTTTTTTCAGGTTGTAATGTCGACTAAGGGACTCGTAGAATTATTTGGCTTGTAGTGACTCTTATCCCTATGCACTTTAAGACAATTACACATTTTGCTTTTCAGCAACTTACTTCTTTCTCCTTTCACTCAAACACCGTTCAAAGTGTCCTTATAGATGTACGGAGTGTGTACCCTTGGCTGAAACTCATCAATAGACATATATACACATGTGTATAAGTATATACATCATAAATATAT
>JACEIK010000228.1:109947-121374 GCA_018107945.1 Datura stramonium | reverse complement strand
ATATAAATTCACAAGTTTTAAGTTATGTATCTTGATCATGTTGTATGATTTTTACAAGAACCCTACATGAAATTATGAATTTTAAGTATGATGAATTTCTCAAGTATGCATAGCTTTTACAAGTATCATGTTCATGTTAATGGCCGACTCACTGGCCTCTTTCATGGCTAGTTTACGTATTTCAAGCATGTTCATGTATCTTATGATTTAACTAGCCCATGTATTTCAAGTATGTTTCATGATTACTCTATGATCAATGTGCATATTTTTAGGAGTAGTATCTGTCATCGAGTAGGTTGGGGATTCAGGGAACCCAGGCCTCAGAACTACATGCCAATGTAGGATTATACTTATGTTATCCCTACAGGGTCTCTTTAGTGATCACACCATGTCATTGTTCCCAATGTAGGATTATACTTACGTTATCCCTACAGGGCTTTTTAGTGATCACACCATGTCATTGTCCCTTGCTTGGCAAGCTTGGGGCGGCTCTACCTAATTAAGTGAGATAATTGGAGCATCATATAAGCTCTATCATGATGGTGTCGGTTATGATGAATTCTCACACTGTTTTTTATGATTTTATGCATGTTCATGATTATGATAATTTGTCTCAATTTATGTTTTACAAGGTTTCCATTATGAATATGATTATGACTCGTTTATGAACCATTTGAAAACCTTGAGCCCTCATGCCTAAATTATGACTATTACTTCATGTTTGAAATGTCCTACTCCCATGAATTCTTTATGTATTTTAATAGCATGTTTTTACTCACCTCGCATATTTAGTACATTCAAAGTACTGACCGATACTCTATACTATATCATTTCATGATATAGGTTAAGGCGATCAAACTCAGCTGCACTGTTAGCCTGCTCCCTATTAGTCTAGTTTATTCCTAGTGTTGGTGAGTCCTCATCTTATGAGAATATTCTTTTAGCTATGTTTTGTTATTTCATACCAATTTCAGACTTAGCGGACTAGTTGGAGAGTTGTCCCATCAGTGCATCTATGACTAGAGGCTTTCAGAAAATCATGTATTAGTTAACTCAACTGCTATTGTATGTCACTCTTGTGTTCTATTTTATGCTATATAAACTTCCATGTATTCATTTTTAAGGTTTTATGTGTTTTCGCATTAATTTATGCTCTTGAGTTGCTATACACATTCCATGGGTTAACTTGGAGTCATTCATAGTCTAAGTCCCACGTCTTGATCCGGGGTCCCAGCTCGGGTCGTGACAACACTGAGTATGTGAAGTTATGCAGTTTAAAACATTATCATTCTAATAAGAAAGTATTAGTAAAACCACTAAAATAATATGGAAAGACCCTGTCTAAAAGCACCAATGCTAAAAATAGTCTGAAATTTGAAGATATTGTAAAGCTAGTAGAAACTGATTAAGGGTCATAAACATATCCTGAAATCTAAGACTGGACTATACTATATTGTGGGAGTAACAGTTAACCAACATACAACCACATGATCTAGACGTGGAGTTCAACTAAATTTATAAATATAGCTAATTAAATTGATTAGCTCAAAACAAATGTTCTAAGGCTCACCCAGAACTACTTATCTGGATGTTTCCTGAGAGCCTAAAGAACCTAACAATTGAATTTACTGAAAAGTATTGATAGACTGATAATCGATAAGCTAATAAACTAACATTTCTTAAAAATACTAAGTATAGGCAAAGTTTGAAAATGTTAACTTTAGTTAATAAATACATGAAAAAATTATGCTTAGATAATAACGAATGTAAAGATAGCAATTTAGATCGGCCTTTAACTCATGCAAGGTTCAACCTAAGAATCATGCTAAAACTAGGGCTAAAAATGAATATATATGATTGAAGCCAACACATGATTTTCACATAATATTAGTCATGAGAAACTAGAAGAATTATTAAAATGCAAGGGAAATCATAATCTATCTGGAAACCCTAACTCATGATTTCCATAGGGATAAAATGATGAGAGTTTCTGAAACTACTCGGGGCACAAGGGTGAAAGGAATACCTTGCTAAATCCACACATACCTGAAGAAGAAATCTCGGAGAAGAAGCTTGAAATTCTAAGATGAAGTAGGAGCCCTAGTTCTTGTCTAGAAGAGTTTGTCTGAGTTCTTATGGTGACTTTTAGAATGTTAGGAGAGAATGAGAGGAGAATATCAACTAACCCCCTCTTAATCCCCCTCTAAAATATCCCCATATGATGTAGCTTAGGATTTTATAAAAATGCCCCTGGGGTAACCATTTCAACAATCTACTCATCTAGTCATACGACCTAACCTACGAGTCGTACCAAGATCATACGTTCCATACTAACACTCGTGGCTAGGGACCCTGCCCCAAACCATTCTCTAAAGCTCATCCCATAGGAGCCTACCACGATCCATACAATCATACCACAGGTCATAACACGATTCAGGGTTTTCTAAAATTTCCCAAACACTTCTCTGAAACTTATCTCACGATTGGTTAGTACGATCCGTACCATGTAGGTACGAATCATGACATGCAATCGTGGTTTTCTTGCCACCTCTTGTCAGACTCCCTAAAATCATATCATCAATCATAGTACGACTTGTACTACCCTAGTACAACTTGTACTACCCTAGTATGACTTGGATGAATCACCCATAGTTTACTGTACAATTTCTATTGTCCCTCTAAATCCTCATCTCACCAGTCCTTGTACGGCTAGTACCACCTCATCACGAGTCATACAATGACTCGTACTGAGGACTTTTTTCCAGTTTTCTTCCAGATCAAGTTTTAAATCTAGGGGCTAGCCTTAGGGATTTTTGGGGTATTACAATATCCCCCCTTGGGAAAATTCATTCTCGAATGGAGACTAAATAAGCTGGAAAGATAGGGTAAAGAGTTGAAACCCCGTAGCTGAAGAATATGGGCTGAAAACTAATGGAGTGACTGACTCTAAACTGAGATACACGATTGAATTGAGATCATGCAACAAGGATGTATTCTAGGACATGATAAGGACTGAAAATTATGAAACTAACATGAAACTGAATAGAGTACTGAGGAGGAATTTCGTACTTGATGCTGAAGCTGAGCTGGAAGGGAAAATGTTGGGGTACTCAGCCATCATATATGCTTTGGTTTCCCACGTAACTCCCTCTTCAAGATGATTCCTCCATAGAACTTTCACTAATACGACCTCTTTATTCCTTAACTTACGAATCTGACGGTCTAAAATCTATACTAGGAGCTCTTCGTAGGAAAGCCTATCTCTTACACCAATACTCTCTAAAGGCACAACTGAAGTTGGATCACCGATGCATTTATTCAACAGAGGCACATGGAAGACTGAATGCACCGATGCTAACTCCGCAGGCAAATCCAACTCGTAGGACACATTGCTAATGCGTCTTAGGATCCAATAAGGACCAACATAGCAGGGACTAAGTTTCCGTTTCTTCCCCAACCTCATCACCCCTTTCATAGGTGAAATTTTTAAATATACCCAATAATCCACAACAAACTCCTGCTCTTTTTTCCTTACATCTGCATAAGATTTCTGTCAACTTTGACTTGTCTTCAGTCCTTCTCTGATAAGCTGAACCTTCTACATGGCTTCATGAACTGATTCAGGCCCTATCAAAGTAGCTTCACTAACCTCAAAATTTATAGGAGGCCTACATCTCCTACCATAAAGTGCTTCAAATAGGGCCATCTGGATATAGGAGTAGTAGCTGTTGTTATACACAAACTCGATGAGAGGTAGGTGATCATCCCAACTGCCCTTGAAATCAATCATGAAATCCCTCAACATATCCTCTAGAGTCTGAGTAGTACACTCATCCTATCCATCTATCTGTGGATGGAAAGCTGTGCGAAGCTTAACCTGAGTACCAAGTCCCTTCTGCAATGACTTCCAGAAGTGTAAGGTAAACTGAGTACCCCTAACTAAAATGATGGGCAAAGGGATTTCATGCATCATGATTAACGTATATTCTAGCATAATCCTCCATTGAATTTGTGGTTTTAACTGGTAGAAAATATTTTGAATTAGTCATCCGGTATACAACTACCCAAATTGAGTCATGCTGCTGGTGCATACGAGGTAGACCTGTATTAAAATCAATGTTCACTTTTTCCCACTTCCTAGTAGGAATGCTGATATTCTAAGTCATACCCCAGGTCTCTAATGTTCAACTTGGACTAGTTGGTTGTTTGGATAGTTAGCTACAAATTCTACAATGTCCTTCTTCGTGCCATTCCACTAGCAGACGTCCCGTAGATCACGGTACATCTTGGCGGCACCTGTGCGGATATAGTACCTAGAGCTGGGAGCTTCCGTTAGTATCATTTTCCTCAAATCATCTACATCTGGATCACATAACCTGCTCTAGTAATGGAGCACACCATATCCCCCTTTGGAGAATGCTTTCACCTCTTTCTTTATGACTTCTTCCTTCAACTTGAGTAGGATTGGGTCTTGATCTTTCTTTGACTTAATCTCCACCACACGGAGGATTTTGACCCATTCGAGACTACAATTCCACCTTCTGCTGAGTCAACTAAACAAACTCCTAACCGAGGCAGTCTGTGAACATCTCTAACATGTTCTTTCTTATCATCCTCAACATGATCAAGACTCTCCATAGACAACCTGCTGAGGGCATCAGCCACTACATTGGCCTTTCTTGGGTGGTACAAAACACTCATGCCATAGTCTTTCAATAACTCCAACTACCTTCTATGATCCAGATTCAGGTCATTCTCACTGAAAACATATTGTAGGCTTTTGTGGTCAGTAAAAATATCCACATGAACCCCATAAAGATAGTTCCTCTAAATCGTTAAGGCAAATATTACCACTTCTAGCTCAAGATCGTGAGTCAGATAGTTCTTCTCATGAGCCTTGAGTTGTCTAGAAGAATAAGTTATTACTTTACCATGCAACATCAGAACACATCCAAGGCCAATTATGGAGGCATCATAATAAACCACAAATCCATCTGAACCTTCTGACAAAGTCAAAACTGGGGTTGTGGTGAGTCGAGTCTTAACCTCCTAAAAACTCTTCTCACATGCATCTGACTAGTGAAACTTCACCTTCTTTAGAGTTAGTCTGGTCAAAGGAGAGGCAATGGAGGAGAAACCCTCTATGAACTATTTGTAGTAATCGGCTAGGCCCAAGAAATTCCTGGTGTTTGACGAAGAAGTGGGTTTTGGCCAGTCCTTGATCGTTTCGATCTTCTTCAGATGTACTTAAATACCCTTATTGGAGACAACATGATCGACGAATGACACTAATTTCATCTAGAATTCACACTTGCTGAATTTAGTGAACAATTGGCGATCCCTAAGAGTCTGCAAAACTATCCTTAGGTGGTCTGCATGTTCCTCCTCTATTATGGAGTAGACCAGGATATTGTCTATAAAGACAATAACGAACATGTCTAGGTGTTGCTTGAATACCCTGTTCATCCAGTCCATAAAAGCCGCAGGAACATTTGTTAGTCCAAAAGTCATAACTGCGAATTCGTAATGACCATATCGAGTTCTGGAGACTGTCTTCGAAATGTTACATTCTATGACTCTAAGCTGATGATAGCCTGATCTAAGGTCTATCTTGGAAAAATAGTTAGATCTCTACAGTTGGTCGAACAAGTCATCAATCCTGGATAGGGGATACCTGTTCGTGACTGTGACCTTACTCAGCTGACGGTAGTTGATGCACATTCTGAGTGTTTTGTCCTTATTTCACACGAATAGGACTAGGAAACCCCATGGAGTGATGTTGGGTATGATAAAAAACTTATTTAAAAGGTCCTTTAGTTGTTCTTTTAACTCTTTAAGCTTAGAAGGAGTCATTCTGTAAGGAAGAATTGAGATAGGATGGGTATCAAGAAGAAGGTCTATACCGAAGTCTATTTCCCGCTCAGGAGGGACTCCGGGAAGATCTTCAGGAAACACATCTGGGAACTCATTTACAACTAGAACTGATGAAGAGTTGGGGTTTTAGAACTAGAATCCTTGGCCCTAACCAAGTGATAAATTTACCTCTTTGAGATTATTTTCCTAGCCTTAAGGTATCAGATAAACTGACCCTTAGGCGCTGAAGTACTACCCTTCCATTCTAGGTCTGGTTCGTTAGGAAATTGGAACTGAATCACTCTGGTTCTGGAATCAATTGAGGCATAACAAGAATGTAATCAGGCCATTCCAAAAATGCAGTCAAAATCGACCATGTCTAACTCTACTAGATCTATTGAGAAGACTTTATGTAACACTATGACCGGACAATTTCAATATACCCAACTTTCTATAACTGACTCACCAATCAGAGTGGAGACTGAAAATGACTCTGAGAGAATTTTTGGACTAATATCAATCTGGACAGCAATATAAGGAGTCGCGAAGGAAAGTGTGGCTCCTAGATCTAGTAAAACATAAACATCTATCTAAAAGAGATGTAACATACCAATGACTATGTTAGGTGAGTTCTCCTGGTCCTGACGTGAAGATAGAGCATAAAAGTGGTTTTGACGCAGACCACCTCCACATGTACCCGAAGTAGTACCCTGTTGAGATGGGAGACCCGTCCGAGCTGCTGATGTAGTTGACTGGACCTTTCCGCATCCAGCTGACATGCAGTTCCTCAACCTATGACCTAGCTGGCCACAACCAAAGCAACCCTCCTTGCCCAAACGACACTCACCCTTATGGTTCTTACCACACTTAGAACATAATATCATAGTGCGGCTACTGGAAACATGGAACTGAGACCGGGAGCCTAAAGCTTCACCCCTCTGATATATACGAGGTCTGGAAGAAGGAGCACTTGCTGAAGAGAGTGTTGGGTGTCTCTGTTGCTGCTGTAGGCGACTACCACCTAATTTGTGTTATGATTACTCGAACTAACCTATCCTTGGCTGCTTACTTCCCCCTAAATGTCTTTTAATTTCTCTACCTCTATATTCTATGCATGGATTATAAGACTGGAGATGTCCATATCATTAATGAGCACGACAGTTCTATGCTCCTTAACCACCAAGTCTAAGACCCCATTTACAAATTTGAGCATGCGAGCCCTCAACTTAGCAACCATCTGCGGAGCATACTTTGACAGTTGAGTGAACTTTAAGGTGTACTCTTGCACCGTCATGTCATTCTGTTTCAAATTGATGAATTCCACAGTCTTTACTTCCCTTAACTCCCACGGAAAAAAACTTGTTCAAAAACATGATCATGAACTCATCCCACTTCAGCAGACCTGCACCAACCTGTCTCCCCTCTTTCCATTGTAGGTACCATATCTGGGCCACTTCTTTCAACTGATAGGTGACCAACTCTGCACATTCCACGGAGGTAACACCCATGATTTGAGTGATCTTTTGTACCTCATGGATAAATTCCTACGGGTCTTCATCTACCTTAGACCCATGAAATTTGGGGGATTCAACCGAGTAAATTACGGTAGAATCTGTAGGCCCACTCGTATTAGCAGGTACGATGACCTGCTGGTTGACCTGGTTAGTCACCACCTGAGCTAGTATCTAAATAGCAGCCCTCAACTCAGCAGGTGTCACCTAATCATCTTGAGGGGATGTTGAAGCTGGTAGGGCTTGCTGGTTAGAGTTATTTGTCTTCCTTCTATTTTCTCTTTTGGGAGGCATTGTCAACTAAAAATGGTAGCGCATGAGTTAGAAGGACATTTTAGAGAATCACACTCTACGCACGATAAGAATCATTAAGAGAAGGGAATTTTCCTAAAACTCCTTGTAGCCTCCCCCTCATAAGTGTGGCGTGTCTCACACCCATGAAAAGGACTCTACTTAAGGCGGCTTTCCGACATTCTAGGACACTCTAAACCTGATGCTCTGATACCAAGTTTTTCATGACCCTAGTCTGCACCTTAGATGCCACACGGTACCTAGAACAACAAACAGCTCCAGGCTAACCCATGGCATAGCATATCTCTAATATGAATGAACTACTATAAGATAATCTTAACCGGAAGCTACTGGATACTAAAACATAAAGAAAATATTTTTATAAGTAAAAGAACATCTGATAAGATATTGAAGTTTCAAAGACATCAAGAGCTATATCTGAAACTACTACACCTTGTTTGAAAGCCTTCTAAGAGATCTGATGAGTTGCTAGGACAAGCCTCTAGCTAACTCTAAAATCTGAAAACTGAAACCATACTACTATAACAGAATGAAATATCCCGACCCTTGGGAGATGAGGACTCACTACTGGAATATTGCTGGACAGGATCAGATGGAGACTAACCACGTTGCTGAGCCTGAGCGCCTGAGCCTATATCATAAAATGATATAGCATAGGGAGTATGCGTCTGTACTTTGAACGTACTGAGTATGTAAAGTTATGTAGTTTAAAACATAATCAATCATGTTGATAAGAAAGTATAAGTAAAACACTAAAATAATATGAAATGACCCTGTCTGAAAGCATCAATGTTGAAAATAATTTGAAATCTGAAAATATTGTAAAGTTAGTAAAAACTGATTAAGGGTCATAAACATATCCTGAGATCTGGTACTGGACTATATTGTACTATGGGAGTGCCTGTTAACCAACATATAACCATGTAATCTAGACATGGAACTCGATGTATATGACCTATTGATAGGATCCAGTATACCTTGTCAGAGTATAAAGGAATGGTTGTGCGATTACTAACTGATGCCCATTCGGGCTAAAGACCTACAGTGGCATGTAGTTCTAGGAACCTGGGTCCGCTGGAACCCCGGTCCCCTCGGTGCTAAGTACTACTCTCAACTGAATTTATACATATAACTAACTAAATTGATTAGCTAACAACTAATGTTCGAAAGCTAACCCAGAACTACTTATTTGAAAGTGTCCTGAGAGGCTAAAGAACCTGACAATTGAAATTACTGAAAAGTACTAATAGACTGATAAACAATAAGCTGATAAACTGACCTTTCTGGAAAGTACAAAGTATAGGAAATATATGAGAATGTTAACTTTAGTTGAAGAATACATCAAGAAAATTATGCTCAGATGATAGCCAATGTAAAGATAGCAATTTAGACCAGCCTTTGACTCAAGCAATGTCACGATATGAACATAGGTCCAAACCAAGACACGAAACCCAGAACCATGAACGGCCCCAAGTCAACCCATGCCATAAACATGATAGCTAAAGAGAATTATATCAAGTGTAATCTGATACTTAAACATAAATAAACGGAAGTTTGAATCACAAAACATCTAGCCAATGGTAATATCATAACAATGAATCTGAAGTTGAATATACAAATCTATGTTTTTGAAAATCTTCTACTAATTGACGAGATGCTGGGACAAGCCCCCAACTATCTCTAAGTCTGAAACAAATAAACATACTGATACTGAAATATAGATGCCCTCGGAGGATGAGGACTCACCCTAAGTAGGGACTGAATTGGAGAGAGGGCAGGACTAATGGCATGGCTGAGTCTGATCGCTAGGACCTGTATCATGAAATGATACAACATAGAGTATGTGGTCAGTACTTGAAATGTACTGAGTATGTAAGGTGAGTAAAACAGGCTGAGTAAGTATAACTATAATCATGCACATAACGTAAATCATAACATCATGAGATTAAGGACTGCATGCTGATATCTGAAAATATGTATAGACATAAACTGAATTACATATCTAAAATAGAATGACCCAAAGTTTAAAATAGAATCATATGGCTTTCCATAGCTAAAATCATAAGTAAAAGCTTATAATTCAAACATCGGGTCAACCCTACTAAAAAAATAATATCATAAATCATAATCATGCATAACTGAAATCATGAGGGACAATAGGAGACTCGTCATGTAACCTACGACATCACAATAGAGCTTACGTGATACCCCAACTATCACACTCAAGTGGGTAGAGCCGTCCAAAATCTTGTCAGGGCTAAGAACGCTACCATGATATCAATATCAAGCTGAAGGCCCCTTGCGGGCGGGGAAAACTCTCTTGAGAGACCCCAATATATATAAACCTACATTGGCGCATAGTTCTGAGATTAGGGAACCTTGAAACCCCAAGCCTACTCTGTGCTAGACACTGCTCCCAAAACATGCATAGTGCTCCCATCATTTTTCAATGAAGCTGAAATTATATCTTCATACATAGTCTGAAATCTATACTTGAGGAGTCTTGTCTCCAAAATATATCATAATCTATAGTGGGAGTCTTGACTCCAAAACATATGATAAACTGATTTTATTAGCCTTAGCTAAATTATGAAAACATACTTAACTTGAGTGGGCTTGCCCATATCTTAAAATGATGCATACCTGTAGTAGACTTCAGTCAATGTCATAGATTCATACATGGGTCATTTGCAAACATTCAGTCATACTAGATATTTCCTCATACTGGAAATTATAAATCATAAACTAGACTTTTCCATGAACTTGCATAATTGGGAAAAAATTTCTAAAACTCGAACTCATGAATTTATAATCAAAATAGATATAAAATCTGCCTATGAATCTTAAAACATACTTTGAAACATGAATGGAATTGGCCCATAAATAATTCATAGAGAATTTCATAAAATTAGGATAAAACTCCATGGGATCATAAACTTGATTTTAGACTTCACTTCATGAACTTGAGGAGAAATATGGGCATGAGAGTGAAAGGAAACTCTCATTTACAGCCCTACATACCTATGTAAACAGATTCTCAACTTGTCTTTGAAAGCCCAAGAGGTTTTGGAGAGGAATTGGGGAAGTTCAAACTTGATCTTTGATCTTGGGCAGAATTTCATGCCTAAGTGATACTCAAATGCTTCATTTCTACTTGTTTATCTATTGTTATGTGTACATTCTCATGTGATTCTATGATAAATGTGAATTTATACTAACCAACATGATTATTATTGTTTTGCAGGTAGAAGGAATTTTTGGAAGCTAATCTACATGTTGGTGAAGTGCGGGCATGAACTCGGAAGCAAGAAGTGGAAGTTGACAAGGGAAGTTGGCAAAAATAGGGGCTCCGCGATGGCGCCGTGTCACTCTACCATCGCAGAGGCATTTTGCCTTGGATGAATAATTTATGTCAAATTCCAGTGGAGGTTCGCGTTACCTCCATGGCACGGAGGCAGTGCTCCGCGATGCACTCCGTGTCACGGGGAATGTTATTACCTTGAACCTCAAGTTCCAGTGAAGGTGCACGATAGCACCATGGAACGGAGGAAAGGCTCTACGATACATGTCGTGCCATGCTGAGGTGAAGTTACCTGGGAGCCAAGTTCCAGTGGGGGTCCGCGATAGCCCCCTGGCATGGAGGGAGTGCTGCGCGATACACTCCGTGCCACGTTGCTTGTTATTCCGGGAAAAATTCTCAATAGTATAAATAGCACACTTAGGTTTTATTTTAAACATTCTGACTTTTTTG